>PVKV010029105.1:10993-24169 GCA_004027835.1 Alouatta palliata | reverse complement strand
TGAGGTCAGGATAGTTTAAGACCAGCCTGGCCAACATGGTGAAACCCCATCTCTACTAAAAAAATACAAGAATTAGCTGGGCGTGGTGGTGGGTACCTGTAATTCCAGCTATTCGGGAAGCGGAAGCAGGAGAATCGCTTGAACCCTGGAGGTGGAGATTGTAGTGGGCTGAGATTGTGCCACTGCACTCCAGCCTGGGCGACAAGAGTGAAACTCCATCTCAAAAAAAAAAAAAAAGACTTTCCATCCTGTGTGCCAAAAAAAAAAAAAAAAAAGAAAAGATCTCTCCCACTCTTCATCATTAGGTCTCTAGGTAGCTTCTACAAAACCAAATGTCTGCACTTTCATATGTCCTGTCTTTTAATGGCTGCAATCAGTAACTAAGACCATAAATCCTTTAATCATGGAACACTCAGGAGATTACAGCAGAATTAGTTTTTGGTTTTATTTTAGTGATGGGGTCCCACTATGTTGCCCAGCCTGGTCTTGAACTCCTGGCCTCAAGCGATCTTCCCACTCGGTCTCCCAAAGTTTTAGGATTATAGGTGCGAGCCACTACACTCAGCCCAGAATTAAAGTAATTTTGAATGCTTTTGAAATTGGGAAGCAACAAGATGTTTTGAGAAAACAATGTTTTGAAAAACATGTTTTGAGAAAACGTGAAAAACAATGTTTTGAGAAAACAATGCCAGGAATAAATGTAGAAAGAGACATAATGAAAAACTCCCCTCCACAATCCTGGTGGTCAAAGGGATGGAATGATGTTTCCAGTTGAACAAATTCAAATGCCAGTTAAGCTAATGCAATTATATTACAAGCTGCTAAACATTAAACGGCTATGCAGCACTAGGAAAAATTCTGGAAGTAGTAGCCATCCCTAAGTTACCTCCAGGACACATTCCTTCAGTACCATCTTATGCAAGGTGCTAGAGAAAGTCAGAGCCAGATAAACTGTGTCTTTTCTCAAACTTCAAGAAGCTTGTAGGACAGTAAGAGAGGCAGTCTGTATGAGCTGACTAATGCGTCAGGTAGATAATGTGAGTGAATGCACTAACAGAAGCAGAACATGCTCTAGGAGACATGCCAGGAAGATTTTTTGAAAGTAGAAAATTAGTTGGCAGGAATTCACCAGTAGAGATGAGAATGTATCTATTTACCTCCAAACAAAAAAGGGCGAGCTTGCCTTACCCTCTCCCGGACTTTGTCCTTCAGGAGGAGGCTGATGATGGAATAGGGCACTCGGAACCATATGGGTGCCCCCACAATCAGCACCTTCTTCAAACGAGCTGGAAAGGCTCCCTGTGGAAAAAACACATGAGGACTGGAGTGTAATGGAACCTGTGATTCTTCAAGCCCACAGTTAAGGTTTTCTGCTCTTCTCTCCATTCTTACCCAGCAGGGGGAGTCTACAGCCTAATTCAGGTTTGACCTCAGCAGCTAGCGAAAGTGGTTAAACAAAATAAAGAAATTAGAAGCTGATTTTCGTTTAAAAATAACAATGTTAAGTTCTTGTCTACCATAAGCTTTATGGATCAAAAACTATTCTGACTTCTCATCTCAACAGAAATCCTACACATATCACACATCAGCATACATATACGCCTCCTAAAAAAGTTCTGTTATTAGGCCGGGCACGGTGGCTCACGCCTGTAATCCCAGCACTTTGGGAGGCCGAGGCGGGCGGATCACGAGGTCAAGAGATCGAGACCATCCTGGTCAACACGATGAAACCCCGTCTCTACTAAAAATACAAAAAAATTAGCTGGGCGTGGTGGCATGCGCCTGTAGTCCCAGCTACTCGGGAGGCTGAGGCAGGAGAATTGCTTGAACCCAGGCGGCGGAGGTTGCGGTGAGCCGAAGTCACGCCACTGCACTCCAGCCTGGCGCCTGGTGACAGAGTGAGACTCTGTCTCAAAAAAAAAAAAAAAAAAAGTTCTGTTATTAAAACTTGAAGGAAAAATGAGATCGTGAATAAACTGAACATTAAACATTTCCTGACCAGGCGTGGCGGCTCATGCCTATAATCCAGGCGCTTTGGGAGGCAAAGGCAGGCGGATCACCTGAGGTCAGGAGTTCGAGACTAGTCTGGCCAACATGGCAAAACCCAGTCTCTACTAAAAATACAAAATTAGCCGGGCGTGATAGCATGCACCTGTAATCTCGGCTACTCAGGAGGCTGAGGCAGGAGAATAACTTGAACCCAGGAAGCAGAGGTTGCAGTGAGTTGAGATCACATCATTGCATTCCAGCCTGGGCAATCAGAGGGAAACTCCATTTCAAAAGAATAATAATAGTGGCTGGGCACAGTGGCTCACACCTGGAATCCCAGAACTTTGGTAGGCTGAGGCAGGCAGATCACCTGAGGTTGGGAGTTTGAGACCAGCCTGACCAACATGGAGAAACCCCGTCTCTACTAAAAATACAAAACTTAGCCGGGTGTGGTGGTGCATGCCTGAAATCCAGCTACTCAGGAGGCTGAGGCAGGAGAATCACTTGAACCCGGGAGGCAGAGGTTGCAGTGAGCTGAGATCATGCCACTGCACTCCAGCCTGGGCAACAAGAGCAAAACTGTCTCAAAAAAATAATAATAATAAATAAAAATTTAAAAATTTAAGAAATTTCTCTTTCATAACTTTTCATTCAGTCTGATAATCTGTGTATGTATAATCTTTTTTTTATCTATTAGTTCATCTATGCATTTACCGATTGATAAATATAATCTAACATGCACTATGGCAAATGAGCTCTTAAAAAAAGGAGATACCCTGATTCACACAACATATAAAGATGAAAAATCATTCATTCCTAATCCACAGTGGTTAGATTTTTTGTTTGTTTGTTTGTCCTGTTTTTGTTTTGCTTTGTTTTGTTTTAGAGACAGGGTCTTGCTCTGTTACCCAGGCTGGAGTGCAGTGGCACAATCACAGCTCACTGCATCCTATACCACCCAGGCTCAAATGATCCTCCCACCTCAGGCTCCCAAGTAGCTGAGACTGCACCACTACACTAGGCTAATTTTTGTATTTTTAGAGACAGGGTTTTACCATGTGGGCCAGGCTGGTTTCGAACTCCTGACCTCAAGTAATCTGCCTACCTTGGCCTCCCAGAGTGCTGGGATTATAGGCATTGAACCACTGCTCCCAGCTTGAAGTTCTTAATTTTAATATAGTCAAATGTATTAATGTTTTCTAGTTAATGTGTTTTGTGTGATAAATCCTTTTCTATTTTAATGTCAGAAAAAGTACTATTTTTTTTAACTGCTGTGCCACTGATTCCACCATGTGCATTAATTTTTCTAAGTTATTTCTTTTATTAAAAATATACACAACAAAATTGACTTTTTAAATCATTTTTTTCCCCAAGAGACAGAGTTTCACTATTGTTGCCCAGGCTGGAGTGCAATGGCACAATCTTGGCTCACTGCAACCACCTCCTGGGTTCAAGTGATTCTCCTGCCTCAGCCTCCTGAGTAGCTGGGATTACACGCATGTTGCACCACGCCTGGCTAATTTTGTATTTTTAGTTGAGACAGGGTTTCTCCATGTTGGTCAGGCTCATCTCAAATTCCCAACCTCAGGTGATCCTCCTGCCTCAGTCTCCTAAAGTGCTGGGATTACAGGCATGAGCCACCACGCCCAGCCTGAAACCATTTTAAGTGTACAATTACTGGTGTTAAGTATGTTCACAATACAGTCATCACCACTATTCATTTTCAGCTATTTCATCACTGCAAACAAAAACTCTGTACCCATTAAAAAATGTCTTCTTATACCCTTCTCCACCTAGTCCCTAGTAACCTCTGTTCTACTTTTTGTCTCTATGTATTTGCTTATTTTTGGTCCACATATTAGAAGAAACCTACTATATTTGTTCTTTTTTGTCAGGTTTATCCTACTTAGCATAATGTTTCCAAGGTTAGTCTATATTATGGCATGTCTCAGAATTACACTGCTTTCTAAGGCTGAATAATATTTCATCATAAATATGCTATGTTTTGCTTATCTATTCATCTGCTGATGGTCATTTGGGTTGTTTCCACTTGTCCAGATTTGAGGAGTTATTTTCTTTTAAAATTTTAAACTTTTGTTTTTGTCCTTTTTGTTTGTTTGTTTTGTTTTTTTGAGGCAAGGTCTTTCTCTGTTGCCCAGGGTGGAGTGCAGTGGCACCATCATGGCTTACTGTAGCCTTGACCTCCCGGGCTCAAGTGATATTTCCACCTCAGCCTCACAAGTACCATGTGCCACCATGCCTATCTAATTTTTGTATTTTGTACAGATAGTTTCATCATGTTGCCCAGGCTGGTTTCAAACTCCTGGGCTCAAGCAATCTGCCTGCCTTGGCCTTCCAGTGCTGGGATTCCAGGAGTGAGCTTCTACGAGTGGCCTGTTTTTGTTATTTAAGACTTTAATCTATCTGAAGTTGATTTTTGAACACAGTATGAGATGTAGGAATCTGACATTTTTTTCTATATGGGTAGCTGTTTTGTTTTCCACTTTTACATATTAAAAAGTCCCTCCTTTCCCCAGCTTAGACTATTTGTCAGTTTCAACAAAGTCACAATATCCTGCGGAGTAAATATGCCATAGGTAATTTAATTAACCACGTAATCATCATTCTGATTATTCAGTTTGTTTTCAGGCCTTAATAATCCTGATATGCTCATTTTACCTTTTCCTTTTAATTTTCTTTTTGAGACAAAGTCTCACTTGGTCGCCCAAGCTGGAGTGTGGTGGCATGATATCTGCTCAAGGGTTCAACCAATTCTCATGCCTCAGCCTCCTGAGTAGCTGGGATTACAGACGTGTGCCATCACGCCTAGCTAACTTTTTTATATTTTTAGCAGAGACAGGGTTTCACCGTGTTGGCCAGGCTGGTCTTGAATTTCTGGCCTCAAGTGATCCACCTGTCTCGGCCTCTCAAAGTACTGGGATTACAGGCATGAGCCACTGTGCCCGGCCTCCTTTTAAATTATTTTCAGAAGCTGTTTCTAAAACTGAGATTATTTGGCTAAAGATTATGAATATTCTTCTTTTTTTTTTTTTTAAAGACAAGATCTTATCTCCTGGGCTGGAATGTAATCATATAATCATAGCTCACTGCAGCCTCCTATCCTGGGCTCAAGTGATCCTCCTGCCTCAGCCTCCTAGGTAGCTAGGACAATAGGCACACACCACCACAAGCAGCTAAATTTTGTACAGACAGGGTCTTGCTATGTGGCCTAGACTGGCCTTGAACTCCTGGCCTTACGCAATTCTCCCACCTCAGCCTCCCAAAGGGCTGAGATTATAGATGTAAGTCACTGGACCCACCTTCTTTCCAGTTTTAAACTATTATTTTTAATTATCTAAAGTAAATGTGCAGTAGATACTCGTTTTATAAATCTTTGTTTTCCTGATTGTTTCTTTAGCATATAATCTCAGAAATAGAACTGATCAAAGGCTATGTGCATTTTTAAGGATTTATAAGGCCAGATGCTTTCCAAAAGGTGTTACCAACTTATTAAACTGATAGGATATGAGGGTGCTAGACAGTTATTTATTCATTAGAAAAATGAACAGATCTTTATTGTCTAAAAATATGTATTTTACAAATCCCCCAGAAAACATGCTATTCTCTCATTTTCCCATCCTCTTTCTCTTCTTCCACACCTCTGAGATAGAGGACAGTATTATACTTTAGTAAAACTTCATCCAGATGTCCAGACAACACCCCAACTATGTATTCTTCTGTATTTGCAAGCTCCATGTTCATATGGATACATCTGCAGATCTGGTTCACCTACAGATACCAGTCAGCCTCTGTAATCCATTCCCCACTTCAGTTTCACCATCACTGGCTTCTCTCTTAATCTCTTGAGGAAAGGTTTGGGACTGAGAGGTAAATCCTTTGTAATTTACACCGGAGAATGCTGCAGGCTATTTGCCACTGACCAAGCTGCCACCCATCCTGGTGACTGCAGCAGGTACCCCCAGACAATCATGTCAGAGTTCTTTGCTCTGATAAAAGAGATGTAATAGCTTCGACTTTCTATTTATCATTGTGTGGAAATAACAGGTGTTTTCCTAGAATGGTCTTTGATTTGGTGGTTAAAAGGACCCTGGACATTTAGGCGCTGAAATAAATTGTTGCATCTTTGAAGGAAAAGATGAAAGTAGTTTATCACACTTCAGTGAAGAGGCCTTTGGAGAATTTTGTTCTAGATGCTGTTTATTCTCCATGGAGGTGTGCTAGGGATTCCCCAAATCAGTAGAACTAAAGGGTAACTGAAGAGAACAGAGAGTGACATGTCAGATAAAAATCAGTCTTTTGAAGTGGGGAGTGGTGGCTCACACTTGTAATCCCACACTATGAGAGGCCGAGGTGGGAGATCACTTGAGGTCAAGAGTTAGAGACCAGCCTGGCCAACATGGTGAAACCCCATCTCTACTAAAAATACAAAAATTAGCCAAGTGTGGTGGTAGGCACCTGTAATCCCAGCTACTTCGGAGGTTGAAGCTGGAGAATCACTTGAACCCAGAAAGTGGAGGCTGCAGTAAGCCAAGACTGAGCCATTGCACTCCAGCCTGGGGGACAGAGCAAGACTCCATCTCAAAAGAAACAAACAACAAAAAAGAGTCAGTCTTTTGAAAGTGACAAAAAGAAAAAAGAAAAGAAAGAAAAGTGGCAAAAAGGGCCAGGTGTGGTGGCTCACACCTATAATCCTAGCACTTTGGGGAGGCAGAGGTGGGTGGATCACCTGAGCTCAGGAGTTTGAGATCAGCCTGGCCAACATGGTGAAACTCCCTCTCCACTAAAAATACAAACATTAGCCAGGTGTGGTGGTGGGCACCTGTAGTTCCAGCTACTTGGGAAGCTGAGACATGAGAACTGCTTGAACCTGGGAGGCAGAGGTCGCAGTAAGCCAAGATCGTGCCACTGCACTCAAGACTTGGCGACAGAGCGAGACTTGGTTTCAAAAAAAGACTTCTGTTAGTCAAAAGGACTTCATAAAAAGTGAAAAAACAAGCTACCAATTAAGACACAGTTTACTGTGTGCACACATTATGTGTGTATATATGTATATATATATATATATCTTTATGGATTAGAATCAATAATATATTAAAAACTATTAATTCCTAAATGGACAAATCACAAATAGGCATTTCACAGAAGAAAAAATGTACAGCTAACAAATATATGAAGAGATACTTAATTTAACTAATAAAAGAAATGCATACAGATCGAACTCCTTGTTCTACTCTTTACCCCCTTCTCACTACTGCACTTGACTAGTCTTAAAAAAAAAAAAAAAAAGAAATGCAGGCCGGGCGCGGTGGCTCACGCCTGTAATCCCAGCACTTTGGGAGGCCGAGGCGGGTGGATCACGAGGTCAAGAGATCGAGACCATCCTGGTCAACATGGTGAAACCCTGTCTCTACTAAAAATACAAAAATTAGCTGGGCATGGTGACACATGCCTGTAGTCCCAGCTACTCGGGAGGCTGAGGCAGGAGAATTGCTTGAACCCGGGAGGCGGAGGTTGCGGTGAGCCGAGATCGCGCCATTGCACTCCAGCCTGGGTAACAAGAGCGAAACTCCGTCTCAAAAAAAAAAAAAAAAAAGAAAAGAAATGCAAGTTATACCACAAGATACCATTTCATATCCATTTAATTGGGGAAAAAAATTAAGAAGTCTGACATTAGTAAGTCCTGGAGAGGATATAGATCAATAGAAATTTTTACACATAGCAAGTGGGTACAACAACTTTGGAAAACAGTTTGACATTGTCTTATAAGGTTAAATCTTCACAGACTTTGGGACCCAGCAAACCACTCCTAGGCTTATACCCTACAGCATGCATTCTTAATGGGGGAGATGTCACCTCACCAAAGCAGTCAAATTAGTAGGTGAGCAGGGTGAACCAAAAAAAAAAAAAAAAAGAAAAGAAATCTTACTCTTTTTACGTATACAGAGTACATAAAGAGGCCAATCGCTGTGGCCAACACCTGTAATCCCAGCACTTTGGGAGGCCAAGGAGGGAGGACTGCTTGAGTCCAGGAGTTCAAGACCAGCCTGGGCAACACAGTGAGAACCTGTCTCTATTTTTTTTTTTTTTTTCCGAGATGGAGTTTTGTTCTTATTGCCCAGGCTGGAGTGCAGTGGTGCAATCTTGGCTCACCACAACCTCCACCTCTGGGATTCAAGCGATTCTCCTGCCTCAGCCTCCCTAGTAGCTAGGATTACAGGCATGCACCAACATGCCTGGCTAATTTTGTATTTTTAGTAAAGACAGAGTTTCTCCATGTTAGTCAGGCTGGTCTCAAACTCCTGACTTCAGGTGATCCGCCTGCCTTGGCCTCCCAAAGTGCTGGGATTACAGGCATGAGTGCCCTGCCTGACCCTGTCTCTATTTAAAAAATAAGGCCAGCTGCAGTGGCTCACACCTGTAATCCCAGCACTTTGGGAAGCCAAGGTGGGCAGATCACTTGAGGTCAAAAGTTCGAGACCAGCCTAGCTAACATAACGAAACTCCATCTCTACTAAAAGTACAAAAATTAGCCAGGTGTGGTGGCGGAAACCTGTAATCCCAGCTAGTCAGAAGGCTGAGACAGGAGAATTGCTTGAACCTGGGAGGTAGAGGTTGCAGTCAGCTGAGACTGCACCACTGCACTTCAGCCTAGGCAACAAGCGCAAGACTCTTGTCAAAAAATAAAAAATAAAAATAAATAAAAATAAATTTTAAAAAGAGTACATACAGATATACAGTATATTATGGTAATAAAATTTCATTAGAAGACGAATTATTAGGGGGAAAATGTTTAAAAGGCTCCTTAATGGGGCAATAATGAAACAAGGTTGAGAAACACTCCCCTAGAGACCCTCTTACACATCCTCCCCAGAAAACCTGTTTAAGAATGTTCATAACAGCACCATTCGTAACACAGGTTGGGTATTCCTTATCCAAAATACTTGGGACCAGAAGTGTTTCAGATTTTGAATTTTTTCCAGATTTTGGAATATCTTCATATATATCATGAGATATCTTGGGGATGAGACGCAAGTCTAAGCAGGAAATTTATGTACGTTTCATATACACCTTAGACACATAAGTGTGCCTCAGCCTCCAAAAGTGCTGGGATTACAGGCGTGGGTCATGGCGCCCAGCCCATCCCACTTTTATAACTCAGAATGTTCCTGTGTATTTTTTACCTTAATTCCTCCCACTTCACTTTTAAGACCATTTATTGTTCTAAGGAGGCAGATAGGAGTCATCACTTACAGATGACCTTCACATTGAACATAATGTCTGAAGCTTGCATCATTCCTAAATCTTTTCCCAAAGAATAATAATAATAAAAATCCAAAGCATTAAAAAGGAAAGTTGAGAGGGCCCTCCCACAGCCTTACCTTCAGCAGGTTTAGGACTTTCTTGCCAAGATCCAGCTCAAAGTTGGCATAATTAGAACCACACATGTCATAGATAAACACCAGTCCATTCCTCTGAGTTTCAAAGCTGTGAATCAACCATTGAACAAAAACGTTTATAAGAAGATGGATGAGGCAGGTTGAAAGCCTAATGCCAAAACAAAACCCGAGAGGACGGGACACATCTAGGATCACAACTGCCTGCCTGCCTGCACACTGGTCTTACAAAAAGATCGCTTATCTTTGGTATCTGCTATGTTTATTAATGCAGATTTATCCAGATTTACCAAATGCCACACTCCTAGGTTGAGAACGCTCTACAGCAACTAAGTTATCAAAATCTGAACTGTTTTCTCCCACCCCTCTGGATCTGCCTACCAAATCCTGTAACACATTCCATACTCAACCCCAAAGTTTCCTCTGCCATGAAACTCTCCCTTATAACTGTAATCAAATATACTACCAATCCTTTTTTCCCTTAAAGCCCCATAAATCTCCCTGTGGATTTTTCTGTGGCCTTAACATACTCTGTGTAGCCATGTGATTCTCTCCTAGAGGACAAGAACCTGTTGTTCAACTCATTACCCCCAATAGTCCCTAGCCAGGCCCTTAAAAGTAAGTGGTCACTGAATTGTAATTCAATAGACTAGAAGCCCATCTCTAAAACATATTTCAGACCTGGGGAAAACTTTGTAGAACAAAACTGCCACTAAGCTCAACGATAGTAAATTTGTCTCTTATGATCCAATGGAGGAAGAGAACAAACCCATAAATGGCCTTTGAAAAGCATTCTTAAAAAATAGATTAAGGCTGGGCATGGTGGCTCACGCCTCTAGTCTCAGCACTTTGGGAAGCTAAGGTGGGCAGATAGCTTGAGCCCAGGAATTTGAGACCAGCCTGGGCAACATGACAATACCTCATCCTGTAGTGACCTGTGCCTATAGTCCCAGTGACTTGGGAGGCTGAGGTGGGAGGGTCACTTGAGCCTAGGAGGTGGAGGCTGGAGTGAGATCATGCCACTGCACTCCAGCCTGGGAGACAGTGAGGTCTTGTCTTAAAAAAATGTAAGGCTGGGCACAGTGGCACACACCTGTAATCCTAACACTTTGGGAGGCCAAGGCGGGCAGATCACTTGAGCTCAGGAGTTCAAGACCAGCCTGGGTAACATGGCAAGACTCTGACTCTATTAAAAAAAAAAAAAAAGGAAAAAAAAAGTAGATTAATAGGTATTAATAGTAAGCCATGGCCAGGCGTGGTGGCTCATGCCTGTAATCACAGAACTTTGGGAGGCTGAGGCAGGCTGAGTTCAGGAGTTCCAGACTAGCCTGGCCAACATGGTGAAACCCCATCTCTACTAAAAATATAAAATTAGCCAGGCATGGTGGCAGATGCCTGTAATCCCAACTACTCAGGAGGCTGAGGTAGGAAAACTGCCTGAGCACAGCAGGTGGAGGTTGCAGTGAGCCAGGACTGTGCTACTGCACTCCAGCTTGGAAGTCAGAGTGAGATTCTGTCTCAAAAAAAAAAAAAGTAAGCCTATTCCCAGACCAAACTGAGGAACATCTGAAGACACAGAAAGTATTCCTCAGTCCAATTTCCCAGATTTATAAAGATATCTTAAAGATGTACCCTTCCCCCAAGCCAGGTCCATACTCCAAATGGTCATTAGTAATAAATTATTTGATTGGACTACTCACAGATGACAGCAACAGTTTTCATATCTATTTAGAATTGAGAAAACTGGCATAAAACACATTCCTGAAATCAGGAGTCTCAAAGTTACTGTTTTTTCTTGTTTTTTTTTTTGAGATGGAGTTTCACTCTTGTTGCCTAGGCTGGAGTGCAATGGCGCGATCTGGGCTCACTGCAACTTCCACCACCCAGGTTCAGGTGATTCTCTTGCCTCAACTTCCCAGGTAGCTGGGACTACAGGCATGCACCACCATGCTTGGCTAATTTTGTATTTTTAGAAGAGACGGGGTTTCGCCATGTTGGCCAAGTTGGTCTCGAACTCCTGAACGCAGGTGATCCACCTACCTCGGCCTCCCAAGTGTCACCATGCCCAGCCTCAAAGTTATTTTGTATCCTACTATTTTTGCACCATCATCTCCTGGGAACCTCCGTATCTTCATCCCTTTAACAAATTCCAAGGCAGAAGCCCCGGCCCATGAGCTAACATTTCAAAAATGTCTAATTTTGAGGTACATGAAAGTTTCTGCAGTGGACTTGGTTTCAACTGGCCCCTAATGTGTTACATTAGTGTTAAATATTGATTCCTTTTCCTTATTTATTTATTTTTTAATTTTTAGTAGAGACAGGGTTTCATTATGTTGCCAGGTTGCTATCAGACTCCTGACCTTAAGTGATCCACCCCCCCTACCTGCTTCAGCCTCCCAAAGTAGTGGGATTACAGGTGTGAGTCACTGTGCCCGGCCTTGACTTTTTACAACCCCAGAGACACTATGATTCAGAAAGGTCCAAGATGCTGTTAAAATGTGTGGCACAGGCCAGGTGTAGTGACTCACACCTGTAATCCCAGCACTTTGGGAGACTGAGATTATGAAGACTGCTTGAGGCCCCGCCAAGCTGGCCAGGCTGGACTTGAACTCCTGACCTCAGGTGATCCACCCACCTTGGCCTCCCAAGGGATTACAGGCGTAAGACACTGTGCCCAGCCAGAATATATATATTTTACAGACAGCATTTTACTCTGTCACCCATGCTGGAGTGCAGTGGCACAATCATGGCTCACTGCAGCCTTGACCTCCCAGGGCTCAGGTGATCCTCCCAGCTCAGCCTTCCACGAGTGGCTGGGACTACAGGCATGCACCACCATGCCTGGCTAATTTTTAAATTTTTTGTAAAGACAAGGTATTGCTACGTTGCCCAGGCTGGTCTGGAACTCCTGGACTCAAGTGATCCTCTCACCTGTCCTCCCAAAGTGTTGGGATTACAGGCATGAGCCACTGCACCCAGTTTAATATTTACAATGACAGCTGACTGATTCCCTACTGAGTCTGATTCCTGAGGTACATGTTAGAGAAAACACCAAGAAGTTTAAACACAGTCCCTGACATTTGTTTTTAAAAAACTGAGAGCCTAGATGCAGTAGCTCATGCTTATAATCCCAGCATTTTGGGAGGCTGAGATGGGAGGATCTCTTAGGCCCAGGAGTTCAAGGCTGCAGTGAGCTACGATCATGCTACTGCACTCCAGTCTGGGTGACAAGTAAGATCTGGTCTCAAAAAAAAGAAAAAAAGAAAGAAATTGAGGGTAGGAGATCCATGAGGGGCTACCAATGAAACAAGACTGGTTACAGATCGCTTTGAAGAAGATGGATGATGGATATGTAGATGTTAACGATACCATTCTCTCTTGACCTACAGAAATTTGGATATTTTCCATTATATATTTTAAAAAGAAAGTTCCCTGCCCTCAAGGAGCTCACATTCTAGTGGTAGATGAAAAATCTAACAACAGTGTAAGATAAATGATATCATAAAGCTATGTATAATGTAAGTACATAATGACTGGTATTGATAATGACTCTTATTAAGGTCAGAGTAAACCTTTTTTTTTTTTTTTTTTTTTGAGACGGAGTTTCGCTCTTGTTACCCAGGCTGGAGTGCAATGGCGCGATCTCGGCTCACCGCAACCTCCGCCTCCTGGGTTCAAGCAATTCTCCTGCCTCAGCCTCCCGAGTAGCTGGGACTACAGGCACGTGCCACCATGCCCAGCTAATTTTTTTTTTGTATTTTTAGTAGAGACG
>PVKV010029105.1:0-10893 GCA_004027835.1 Alouatta palliata | reverse complement strand
TACCTAATTTTGTTTATGACAGGTTGTAGTGGTGAGGGAGCCAGCCATGGAAGCTGCACCTTGAATAAAGAGTAGGATTTCATAAAGACGAAGGGAGAGGTAAGACCATTCTAGTTCAAGGTAACACAGGAAGACAGGATTTTCTATTCACTGGGAAGAATGTTTTGCCTAGAGAAAAGAGTTCATGTTTATTTAGCTTATATGCTCCCTCTGCATGATAAGGAGTCACTGATGGTTTTTAGGAAAGGAATGAATATCATAAAACCTAAGTTTTAACTACATTTAGCTGTGTGGTTGCCTTGTGGGATCTAACACTCACACTGGAAAAAGCACAATGTGGCCTCCTCCATGCATCCTGCCATGCCTACGTGAGAGTTCTGACTCCAAGCCTCCCATGGAGGAAGACCAATACTGGATTTTCTGGGGAAGGAGCCTCTCATTTATTCTTCTGAGCTATAGGAGAATTCTTTTTTGTTTGTTTGAGACAGAGTCTTGCTCTGTCGTCCAGGGTGGAGTGCAGAGGTGCGATCTTGGCTCACTGCAACCTCTGCCTCCCAGGTTCAAGCGATTCTCCTGCCTCAGCCTCCTGAGAAGCTGAGATTACAGGCACACACCAACACGCCTGGCTAATTTTTGTATTTTTAGTAGAGACAAGGTTTCCCCATGTTGGTCAGGCTGGTCTCGAATTCCTGACCTTGTGATCCACCCAATCTTGGCCTCCCAAAGTGCTGGGATTACAGGCATGAGCCATCATGCCTGGCTACAATTAAAGTTTTTTGTTTTGTTTAGACAGTCTGATTCTGTCAGACTGGAGTGCAATGGCATGATCTCTGCTCACTGCAACTTCCACCTCCCAGGTTTAAACAATTCTCATGCCTCAGCGTCTCCAAGTAGCTGAGACTACAGGTGCATGCCACCACACCTGGCAATTTTTTTGTATTTTTAGTAGAGACAGGGTTTCATCATATTGCCCAGGCTGGTCTCAAACTCCTGAGCTCAGACAATCTGCCCATCTCAGCCTCCCAAAGTGCTAGGATTACAAGCATGAGTCAATGTGCCCGGCCTCAATATAGCACTTCTAATCCAGAGGGCCAGCCAAAGATGGCAAGAGCAGTAAGAAACTGTAAATTGCAAGCACCAGGGGAAAAAGAACAGCAGAAAGACAGCATGGGAGGATACAAATAACTGCCCGAGAGTGAAGAAACCAGGGTCTTAGAACCAGCTGGACTAACAGGTGATGACTGTAAAAAACTTCTTGGGGCTTGAGTTTAATTGTCCACTGAATTGTAACAATACCAGTTACCTAAGCAGGGAGAGAGTGATAACCTAAGCTATGTACCTGTTTTTATTAAGGATGATTTTTGCTTTATACATTTGGACTTGAATGTTTTTGTTGTTTGTTTTGTGTGCGGTTTGTGTGTGTGTATGTGCATGCGTGTGTGCGTTTTTTTTGTTTGTTTGTTTTTTGAGACAGGTTTTGTTCTGTCATCCAGGCTGAAGTGCAGTGGGATGATCACGGCTCACTATAGCCTCACCATTCTGGGCTCAAGTGATCCTCCCACCACAGCAACATCACCCCCCTCCTCCCGCCCACGCTGGGACTAAAGGCGCACGCTACCACGGCCAGCTAATTTTGTGTCTTTTTATTGGGACAGCATTTCACCATGTTGTCCAGGCTGGTCTCAAACTCCTTGCCTCAAGCAATCTGCCCACTTCAGCCTCCCAAAGTGCTGGGATCACAGGTGTCAGCTACCACACCCAGCCCACCCTTGAATGTTGAGTCTCAAAATCCTTTGAGCTAAATGGCATTATTCCTGTTATGCAGACAAAGAAACTGAGGCCGTAGAAGGTTCTGATATAAACAAAAAGAAGCAGCACAGGTCATCTCCCCCTCATTCTCTTTCAATAAGTAGTTTTCTATACACTGAAGACTGCCGATAATTGACTTTCTCAGTTTCTGTTTTCCTGACATAGAGCCAAGGTGGTAAAAAGACAGAATACCCACCATTTTGATAGTGCCTGGAAACATGCCATGTCCTGAAAGACATGGACTGTTTTTTTTTTTTCTTGTTGCCAGGCTGGAGTGCAACGGCCCAATCTTGGCTCACTGAAACTTCTGCCTCCCAAGTTCAGGCAATTTTCCTGCCTCAGCCTTCTGAGTAGCTGGGACTACAGGCACGTGCCACCACACCTGGCTAATTTTTGTGTTTTTAGTAGAGATGGGGTTTCACCATGTTGGCCAGGATGGTCTCAAACTGCTGACCTCAAGTGATCCACCCGCCTTAGCCTCCCAAAGTGCTGGAATTACAGGCGTGAGCCACCATGCCCAGCTGACATGGACTGTTTTCTATCCATAGCATTGCCCAGGGCACATTCTAGGAGAATAGTGAAGGTACTGCTGAATTTAATCAAGTTAAAAACTGTCACTTTCCTACCTGCATGTAGACTACCTAAAAAATAATCGCAATGCTTACCTATCCACAGCTCTGTCTAGCAAGTAAAACAGAGCCTGAAGTACCACATGTTGGACTGACTTGTGGGGATGATGCAACCTGGCAGTGAAGAGGGCAATGGAGGCTCCTGTTGGGTCCCGAACATTCTAAAGCAAATAAAACAAGAAACATTTAAAAATCAAATAGAAAACCACGGCAGTTACTAAGACTTATATACTGGATAAGGGTTTGATACGTGAAGAAAACAGATGCTAACAATAATTACCTGACCTCACCAATTTCTCCCCAGAGGGAAGAATGTTACTATCATCCTTTGCCTGATTGTCTCAGGACTCCCTGGATCTTACTTCTGTGGTAAGAAAAAAAAATCACATTCTCTTTGCTCTTCAACTGCAGTCAGATCAAAAGAAGACTTCCTAGCTAACTTCCCCAGCAGGATGGCCAAAGAAACAAGCAGCAGGAGAGAACCAGGCAACAGGACCATGATTTCCACCCTCTGCCTTAAAAGTGCCATTGTATGTTTACTTGAAAGGCTGAGGTCTCAGCCAAGTGGAGGGCTTGTGTTAAATATGGAAGCATGGGTGTCTGACACATCGTATATCTATCCCAAAGACCACGACTAACCTTAATGGACCAAAGGAAGAAACTTTTCTAAGTCTACTGTACAACTGATTTTCCATAATTCAGTTATTCAATTATCATTAGCAACTCTAATTACTAGTAATTATTAGTAATTCAATTATTACTAAAATAATTTTATAACACACTGCATGGCTGTTTCACATCTGCTCCTAACTCTGGAGACTCTCTAGATTCAGGATAACGTATGCAGGAACAAAGTCCAAACATGACACCAGTTAAAAAAAGGCAATAATGAGGCCCTACAAGATAGGTCCCTAAAGACTCACTAAGATGGTGAATTTTCCACTGAGGATCTCAGAACGAAGAGGTTCCTCATGAGGCTTCAGCTTCACAATGCCTTCCTTCCTTCGAGTTTCCTAAAAAGGAACCACAGCAGAATGCAGTAATATGAAAATACTGTATATCCAGGACAGCTCCATGTAACCACCAAATCTCAGTGATAAGGTGGTTATCAATGAATGAATTATAAATTTCATAACTAAATTTCATAACTAATTTCATAACTAATTCTTCATTTAGTTGAATTAGAATTCTACTAAAAATCAATTTTTAGTCTCTACTAAAAATATAAAAATTAGCCTGGTGTGGTGGTGAGCAACTGTAATTCTAGCTACTCCGGAGGCTGAGGCAGGAAAATCACTTGAACCTGGGAGGTGGAGGTTGCAGTGAGCTGAGACAGTGCCACTGCACTACAGCCTGGGCGACAGAGTGAGACTCTGTCTCAAAAAAGAAAAAAGAAAAAAAAGAATTCAGCTAAATGAAGTCATTGAAGTCAACTAAATGAATTACGAATTTCTTTGTAACTGCTTCCAAGCCAGCCAAGTATTTTCAGAGTACCTGACCAAAACTACTTTACCAGTCCCTCAGGTAGGGTATTTTTCTCTGAATCAGTAAGAATCCTAACCCTGAAGAGTAACCAGTATGTTATATTCAGGTTCAGGATCAAGGTCCTTAAACATGCAGCAGCACTGACATGGCACCAGGACACTAAAATATGAACCTCGAAAATGTCTGGATGCATTCATCCTCACACATCTTCTAGGTTTAGGCCTCTCCTATGTTTAAATAGGAGCCCTCTCTCCACCCGATATAGTCTCCAACAACAGCTACCATGACTTCATTTTCCTCACTCTGATGGCTGGATTCTTTTCTTTTCTTTTTTTTAATAAAAGACAGGGTCTCACTATTTTGCCCGGGAAGGTCTCAAACTCCTGGACCCCTGGCTTGAAGCAATCCTTCTGCCTCAGCCTCTTGAGTACCTGGGCTTACAGGTATGCACCATCATGCCCAGCTTGATGGCCACATTTTTTTTTTTTTTTTTTGAGCCAGAGTCTTACTCTGTCACCGAGGCTGGAGTACAGTGGTGCAGTCTCGGCTCACTGCAACCTTCACCTCCCAGGTTGAAGCAATTCTCCTGCCTAAGCCTCCCGAGTAGTTGGGATTACAGGTGTGTGCCACCATGACAACCGATTTTTGTATTTTTAGTAAAGATGGGGTTTCGCCATGTTGGCCAGGCTGGTCTCAAACTCTTGACCTCAGGTGATCCGCTCACCTTGGCCTCCCAAAGTGCTGGGGTTACAGGCATGAGCCACTGTGCCCAGGCTTGATGGCCAGATTTTTTACTCATCCCCATTTCCCTCATACTCAGTCCATTGCATTTTGGTTTCCTCCCAACCTAACTGCTACACCAAAAGCTCCTGCTATAGTAACCAGGATCTTAACGTCATTGAATTTGCTGGACATTTCAGTCCTCCTTTCTTTTCGTTTTTTATTTTATTTTGTATTGAGACTGAGTCTTGTACTGTCGCCAAGGCTGGAGTGCAGTGGCATGATCTCGGATCACTGCAACCTCTACCTCCAAGAGATTCTCTTGCCTCAGCCTCCTGAGCAGCTGAGATTACAGGCATGTGCCACAACGCCTGGCTAATTTTTGTGTTTTTAGTAGAGATGGGGTTTCGCCATGTTGCCTAGCCTGGTCACGCACTCCTGCGCTGAAGAGATCCACCCGCCCCAGCCTCCCAAAGTGCTGGGATTACAGGCGTGAGCCAACGCATCCAGCCTCTTCAGTCTTCCTTTTAAATGACAAGGTTGACCACTTATATTTCCTTTTTCTGGAGACATTCTCTACCTTTGTATACCACGATAACAAAAGAATACTATCTTGGTTTGTCCTTTTTCATCAACGACTTGTTTTAATCTCTTAGGCTGCACACCACGGTGACTCATGCCTGTAATCCCAGTACTTTGGGAAGCCAAGGGGGGCAGATCACTTGAGCTCATAAATTTGAGACCAGACTGGGCAACATAGCGAAACTCCATCTCTACTAAAAATACAAAAAATTAGCCAGGTGTGGTGGTGCATGCCTGTGGTCTCACATATTCAGGAGACTGAAGTGAGGTGGGAGGATCATTTGAGCTCGGGAGGCAGGAATTTGCAGCGAGCCAAGATCATGAGACTGCACTCCAGTCTAGGTGACAGAGCAAGACTCTGTCTCAAATAAAAAAAAGTGCTTCCACAAGACCCAATGCTGCCTTATCATAACATTTCTATAATTGTTTATTCTCTTTGTTTTTTCTGAAACAGAGTCTCATTCTGTTGCCCAGGCTGGAGTGCAGTGGCATGATCTCCCATCACTGCAACCTTCACCACCTGGGTTCATATGATTCTCCCTCCTCAGCCTTCCGACTAGCTGGGAATACAGGTGCCACCACACCCAGCTAATTTATTTTTAGTAGAGACACGGTTTTGCCATTTTGGCCAGGCTGGTCTCAAGCACCTGACCTCAAGTGATCCGCCTGCCTTGGCCTGCCAAAGTGCTGGGATTACAGGCATGAGCCACTGTGCTGTGCCCAGCCCTATTATCTCTTTCTAAATAGTAATCTCTGCACCTGGAGCACAGTAGTGTAAAATAAGTATCTGTTGAGTAAATGAATGAATACTGAATGAGCTGGTCCGCAAGAGAGAGGTAACTGAGCTTCAGTTAAGCTAATCCTAGCGCTTATCTCAATTTTTTTTTTAATTTAGGGTGATTTTGTATCTCTTTAGAAGGATTCTGACCCCAAAGTAACACGGTGTATAGTGTTTTATCAAAGACACCACTGAGAAAGCAAACATAAGCACAACATCAAAGTCTGTGCACCCTCAAAAAACAAAATTCAAAACAAGGTAAAATCCTGATGCAGCTACATCTGCATAAAGATACTTTAAGATAATGGACCTAGCTAATACACAGTTGCTCTTCTTTTCCAGGGTTAAAACTTCCCTTCCTGAACTGCCCACTAAGCTCAGCATTCATCTGAATGGCAAGTTTCTAAAAGCCCTAGACATCCTGAAAACCAACAGATTTTCATGTGACCAGAGGCCAATGAAAAGAGCTAGGATTAAAATTCTAGGAAGGGTGAACCCCTCTCCCGCCACCAGGATGCTATCAGTCTACTTCCTCAGTTTCTGTCATTAGAAGTGGCATCCTGGTCTATAACCAAAACTTAGGTCCAAAAGTAGTGCCTTCCAGCAGCTGCCTTGCCCGCTTCAGCTCTCACAGGGGCTCCTGGATATGGATCCATTTTTTATGGGAGTGGAGAGAACACTTAGAGAACCAATGTGTGTGTCAAGCATGACAGAGAGAACAGCAACACTTCGCCCAACAGGTCTGGTCCACCCCCAGCAACATACTCTGTAGGAGTGGAACAATTCTATGGCACGGAGCACATCAAACTTCCTGGCCATGAGGAACTTGACAGCCACATTCCAAGACAGCGGAGAGACATTGTACTGAACTGTCCACTTGTTAATCTCTTCAAGAAACTGCTTGGTAGCCTGTTTGACAAAGAAAGAAAGAATAATTAGTAAGAAGAGAACATATTTATGGAGTCAAAACACAAGTAAAAACTATCATCCCTTGCCCAAGCAAGTCTGAACCCAGTTTACTACCGGGAGCAGGGAAAGACCAAAAAAAAAAAGGTAAAAACAGGTCTGAAACCACAAATAGTTAAAAATTTGTATAATGCACTGAGGCCAGAAGCCAGATCCAGGTTCAGAGAACAGAACTTAGCACACGTATGCATGAAAAAATGAGGCAGGAGAAGAGAGATCCTGAAAGACATGCAAACTGCTGGTCTCAATGCAAAAGAAAAAAAAAGGGTTTTTTTTGGCTTTTTTTTTTTGGAAAAGAAAAGTAGAAAAGTGGCCAGGCAGCCAGGTGCAGTGGCTTATGCCTGTAATCCCAGCACTTTGGAAGGCCGAGGCAAGAGGATCACTTGAGGTCAGGAGTTTGAGACCCACCTGACCAACATGGTGAAACTCCACTTCTACTAAACATACAAAACTAGCCAGGCGTGGTGGGACACACCTGTAATTCCAGCTGCTTGGGAAGCTGAGGCAGGAGAATCGCTTGAACCTGAGAGGCAGAGGTTGCAGTGAGCCAAGATCACACCACTGCACTCCAGCCTGGGCAACAAGAACGAGACTGTCTCAAAAAAAAAAAAAAAAAAAAAACGTAGCCAGGCCTTCCAAAGGATTATTGCCTGATGCACAGTGTAGTACAGCAGTCTCAGCTGCTGCTTTGGACACAGTAAAAGAATCAGAAAATGGTTTTGGCTTTGGAGAGAAGTAAAACTATTAGGAATTTAACAAATCAAAAGAGCAACTATTCTCTGTGCTAACCCTACTGGACCTCTTCATGCTTTACATGGCATTCTCAAAACTGGATACAAGTATCCAGAGTCAGTAATAGCCCCTCTGGATAGTGGTTTTGGGGAGGAGTGGGAAATTTTCATTTTTACTGTCTGACCCAGGCTGGCAAGATGACCATTTCGAGAACTGTTCCTTTCAACCAATTCATGTTCTTTTATGCTCTCTCACACTATTTCTCCTTACATTACAACTAATTTCCTTTTCATTTCTTTTCTATTTCTTCATTTTAGAATGATTTAAATTGGGATTTTTTTTTTTCTTTTTTTGAGACAGGGTTTCACTCTGTGACCTAGGTGGGAATGCAGTGGCACAATCTTGGCTCACTGCAGCTTCAACCTCCTGGGCTCAAATAATCCTCCTGCCTCAGCCTCTCAAGTAGCTGGGACTACAGGCATGGCATGTGTCACCACACCCAGATAACTTTTTTCTTTGTTATTTTTAGTAGAGACAAGGTCTCACTATGTATGTAGCCCAGGATTGGTCTCAAATTCCAGGACTCAAGCGATCCTCTCATGATGCCTCTCAAAAGTGCTAGGATTACAGGCATGAGACACTGTGCTTACCTTTTTTTTTTTTTTTTTTTTTTTTTGAGACAAGGTATCACTCTGTCACCCACAGGCTAGAGTGTAGTGGCACAATCACTGCTCATTGCAGCCTCAAACTCCTGGGCTCAAGGGATCCTCCCGCTTCCACCTTCTGAGTAGCTGTGACTACAGATGCATGCCACTACGTCTGGGTAATTTTTTTATTTTTGTAGAGACGAGAACTCCCTTTGTTGGCCAGGCTGGTCTTGAACTCTAGGACTCAAATGATCCTTCCATCTTGGCTTCCCAAAGTGCTAGGATTGCAGGTATGAGCTAATTTGGGATGTTTTTCTTTTCTGACACAGAGTCTTGCGCTATTGCCCAGGCTGGAGTGCAGTGGCACGATCTTGGCTCCCTGCAACCTCTGCCTCCTGGGTTCAAGTGATTCTTCTGCTTCAGCCTCCCAAGTAGCAGGGACTACAGGTGTACACTACTATGCTGATTAATTTTTGTATTTTTAGTAGAGACCGGGTTTCACGATATTGGCTAGGCTGGCCTCGAACTCCTGACCTCGTGATTTGTCTGCCTTGGCCTCCCAAAGTGCTAAGGGGTGAGCCACCGTGCCTGGCCAGGATTTATCTTTTTGTGAGCATTCTATACTACTAAAAGCTTCATGCATAGCTATCCTGTCCCTTCCATCCGGAACCTTTTCTCAGCTGTTTGTCCACAATATGATGAACCTGATGAGAATTCTGAATTTTAACCATACCTCTATTCCCAATCAACCCACAGGTATGATTTCTTTATTCATATTTAATAACCAACTATTATTTGTTAAGCTAATACTTGCACTGAGAGGTATAAGAAATACAAAAATGAGGTTTGCTTCAAAAGGTATAAGACCAACTTACCATGTGACCATGGACAAGGTAATTCTGTCTTTTTAAATTTTTCAATTGAAAAATAAAGGGAGGGCAGGCGCGGTGGCTATCCCCTATAATCCCAGAACTTTGGGAGGCCAAGGCAGGTGGATTGTTTAAGAACAGGAGTTCGAGACCAGCCTGGTCAACATGGTGAAGCCCTATCTCTACTAAAAACATAAAAATCCGCCATGCGTGGTGGCGCATGTCTATAATCCTAGCTACTCAGGAGGCTGAGGCAGGAAAATTGCTTGAACCCAGGAGGTGAAGATTACAGTAAGTCAAGACTGTGCCACTGCACTCTAGCCCAGGTGACAGAGTAAGACTCTGTCTCAAAGAAAAGAAAAAAGAAAGGGAGGGCTGGACATGGTGGCTCACACCTGTAATCCTAACACTTTGGGACACCGAGGCAGGAAGATCACTTGAGGCCAGAAGTTCAAGACCAGCCTGACCAACATAGCGAGGCCTTGTCTCTATAAAAATAAATAAATAAATAACAAAGAGAAAAAGCATAATAGCAATGACCTACTTCGGAGTCTTGGCAACAAGCCCTACCCTGCAAATACAATCCAAATTGCTACATGCTGTTTAAACAACTGGCAAACTAAAATCCCAGGAGAGTCGGCAATACCTCATAACAGAGCATCTGATTCATCCCTCAATTTCTAGGAAAGGACAAAAGTACTTTAGAAACCCGGGAAAAGTCTAAATGGCCTGAGGCTGCACCTGAGTTTTAGAGCCCTACAATTAAGGCAACATAGCTTACACCACTAGAGAAGGAAAGAACCAGCCAAACTAATCAGGCAAAGTGCATGAAAAGAGCCAAGAAATAAAGGCCATGAAGAAAAGCTTTCAGATCACTTTGGCCTGGAACCAGCTGAAGCCAAGCTAGATAAATGAGTCCCAGAGAAGACAACAGGACAACCTTAGAATGCTCCTTCAGAAAATAGTTTGAGTTGCCTCTGTGGAGTGAATGGCCAGCATCAGAATGAGGAAAGACGGAAGGAAAAAGAAGCAAGCACAGAAAGATCCCAGAAATAAAACTCTAGCCAGTAAGTAAAGTTCTCAAGAGACATGATACTTGTTTTTTAATTAACATATTATCTTTTAAATCCAGTTCTCTAGTGGGCCTCTCTGATGTTGCTTATAGAATAAAACACCAGAATAATAGAACATATTTTTCCTGCTACTTATACAATTTCTAATAAAAATAATCAACAGATAAATCAATGTATAAGTAAAAGGGGAAAATCTAAATGACCAAGAAGTGATATGAACTCATCATATATCCATCTGTTAAGATAACTTTTCATTTTTGGCCTGGCATAGTGGCTCACACCTGTAATCCCAGCACTTTGGGAGGCCAAGGCAGGCGGATCACAAGGTCAGGAGTTTGAGACCAGCCTGGCCAACACAGTGAAACCCTGTCTGTACTAAAAACACAAAAAATTGGCCGGGCGCAGTGGCTCACGCCTGTAATCCCAGCACTTTGGGAGGCCGAGGCGGGTGGATCACGAGGTCAAGAGATCGAGACCATCCTGGTCAACATGGTGAAACCCCGTCTCTACTAAAAATACAAAAAAATTAGCTGGGCATGGTGGCACGTGCCTGTAGTCCCAGCTGCTCGGGAGGCTGAGGCAGGAGAATTGCTTGAACCCAGG
>PVKV010029104.1:0-24070 GCA_004027835.1 Alouatta palliata | reverse complement strand
TCCTGGGTTCAAGCAATTCTCCTGCCTCAGCCTCCCGAGTAGCTGGGATTACAGGCACGTGCCACCATGCCCAGCTAATTTTTGTATTTTTAGTAGAGACGGGGTTTCACCATGTTGACCAGGATGGTCTCGATCTCTTGACCTCGTGATCCACCCGCCTTGGCCTCCCAAAGTGCTGGGATTACAGGCGTGAGCCACCGCGCCCGGCCCGTTTATAAGCCTTTTATTTATAAACTTGCATATAAATAATAAAAGGCTTACTTATAAGCCTTTTAATAGCAAAGAAGTAACCTCTTTTAAGTAACATCCCTAATGACTTCTGAGACTGAGCCCGCAGCTCAGAGTAATACTTCATCATTGCTTCCTGGATCTATAAATTAATTACAATGAAGAAAATGCAGGAGAGATTGTTTTATTTCATTTCTAACCCAGTCAATGTATGTTTGCAATGTAAGACTCTTTTGTCATTTAAGGAAATAATATGAATGTCAGGCAATCGTGTATAATGCATTATACAGGGCTGTTTTGGCCCTTATCACCATTCTTCTAAGTGTTTTTTAGTTCTTTTTAAACTATCCTTCTCAGTAATCCAAGTGAATACTTAATGCTGGGCCTTATTTCCTCTATCAACAGATGGCTGTGCCAGTGGAAGAACTGAAGGAAACTTTCTCGTCTTTTGTGACTTTGGGAAGTTTCAGGACATGCCTGGCATATAAAAATCTGATTTGTAATTATCTTTGTTCTTGTAGTTGTAAAGAAAAAAAATCAAAGAAAATAAAAACACATACTATAATTTGGAGTGAGTGACCTTAGGAAGATGGGCTTAGGACAAATGTGAATCGCATCAATTCACTCTAGTGATTTATTAAATGGTAAAATTCTGCACATTAGCCCTTTAATCTCAATGTAGAAAGTCATTATTTGCATGTGTAAATGTGTGTGTGCATGCACACAGACACACCCATTAAACAAGTTAAGGAACAGCATGTGCATAGCATATTTTGATGAAAAGATTTTCTTACATTCATCTTTTTCGGTGTCTTTTATTGGGCACTGTTCCACATTATGCTGTTGCCATCCTCAATAATTTTGTGCCTCTGTAATTTTGTTTTGATCTAGATAATTAATATTTGTTTTGTTTCAAACACTGTTGCAATAATACTTTTAATTTGTATGTTAATTTCTTTCATCTGATTTATCATGTGAGTATGCTCTTGCCGAAATATAATCATGAATTGTTTACTTGCAGGTCACCTTTGTTCCAGGTGCTGTGCTAGCTGCCAGTGATACCAAGAAGATATTGTGTTTTGTTGCGGTTGTTTACAAAAATGCTTTCTTCCACTAGACTAACAAATCCTCCAGAATGGCACTTATTCCCAAGTACCTATTTTGGTGCATTTGAGATCTAAAAGAAAGCCAGTGTGGGAGGAGACTCTAGAATTAGGGAGAGTCACAGAAGATGAAGACGAAGTAGAGGCCAGAGAATGAGATAATTTTTGATTCTTATTTTACATTCAAAGGGAAGCCATTTTTCAATGGAGGAGAGAAAGAGTAAAAATTGCATTTTAAGAGAATAGGCTGGCTGCGGTGTGGAGGATGTCTTAGCTGAAGATGAGTGGATACAGTCTGAAATCTCCTTGTTGTGGAAAGTCTTTGCAGTTTATGAGTCTCATAGGAAAAGTAAGGAATGTTTAAATAAATTTAAAACAAACACAAATAAATGCTTTGTGAATGTTTTCACATGACTGTAAAATGATTCCATCACCTGTGACTTTTACGTCAAATTAAAAAAAACAAAGGCCAAATAGCAGTGGCACTACTATCGCCCACTCCTACCTTATAAACCCTAGTGCCACTACTGCTGGACACTACTGTTTCAGCAAATAAGGAAACATGTAAGACAACGAAAATAAGAGTTGGCATTAAGGGGCTTGTTTTGGTCAAGTTGTGACAAGTTGGACATTAATAATAATACACTAATTAATTGAAATACACTAGTATTTTATAAGGCTATATGTTCCTAATAATACTTAAAAGTTCTTTAGATTACAATGATGGATAGTTGTAATCTAAGAAGAGAAATATAATAGATTATATTTTAAAAATTTATTTCAACAAACTAAAAAAATTTTAGTGAGTTCTATGTTAATATATCTAAATCATTATATTTCCTCTTTTTAAATATATGTGTATTTATAGAGCAGCATTTTAAAAAATTGTATACATAAAGGAGAAAAAATACTGGGAATTGTGAGTCAAATAGTCTAGAAAAAGCAAAACTAGAAACAGGATGACTGTATACAATAAGAAAGGAAAGAGAAAGGGGAGTTGAATACTGTGTTTAAAACAATGACTTAGCCAAATGTCTTAAAAAGGGAGCTGACTGCAAAACTTTGATTTCTCTTCTCCTAGGATAAAGAATTTCTAAGTGGCCCTTAAATTTAAATAGCACAATAAATCATACATAATTTGTAATAATGCTAACATGAAATATCAGTATATAATAGAGATAGCATAATACATAATGAAATGCTGGGTAAGGGAGACTTAAAACATGTATCATTTATGATGGAGATATTAGGTTATAAAAGTCCAAAACCTATGTGAAAGATGAGACTTGAAAGTGTCTTATTTTTATAACAAAAGTAGTTTACCTCTAAAATAAGAGCTGACTCATGGCCTGCAGTTTGAGTTAATCACTGTGGGAAAAACAAACATGTCCCAAACTGACTACAAATCAATTGCTTGACCAGCCATTTGCTGAAATATTTTGCTTATTGGTCTGGGGAAATTACTACAAGTCCAGAAAGACACTAAAGGATGCATTTATGCAGCTAATGGAAGATATCAAGTGGAATTAAAGCCTTAGAGAAGAATAAAAATTAGAGGAATAACAAAAAAAATGAGTTTGTAATCTTCATTGTATATGGCTCCTGATAGTTTTTAGAAATCCAAGTAGCAAGAATGCTTTCTGAAAACATATAAGACTTGTGCTATTTGCCATCACCTTATAAATTTAATTTTGGTCAATACAGTTTTTGTTTTTTCACTTCTAATTTTGTAGTATGGCCACCAGATGGCATCACCACATAAACCAAGCTCTAAAATCAAGGCTTATTTGAAAATAAGTCTTGCTGGTAGGAATAAAGTAATAACTATATTCTCATAAACTGCTGTACAAATGTTAGTAGATAAATTCTGCACATAAATTTAGCAAGATATACTGGTAACCTTAAAAATGATAGTACTTTTTGAGCCAATGAGTCTACTAGAAATCTACAGAAAATAGCATAGGTGGAGAAAACGCTACACACTCAATATTTTACCTTAGCATTATTTGAATTGTCAAATACCAGGTAAAATCTTGTGTCCAACAATAATGAAAGGGTTAGTATATATGATACAGTCATACCACTAAAAAAACATACACACTTTCAAATGACTTTTATGAAGTATTCGATGACATGAGAAATGCTTCTGACATCATGCTAATTTAAGAATTGCGTTGTAAAATAATGTGTGATTCCCAGTCTGTTGCATAGAAATTACAGAAAGGAAACATATTAATGCAATTTTATAAGGAAGTGTTTTTTTCTCTTCATATTTTTCCTTACCAATTTTCAACAATGACTCACTGGAACATCATATGTTAATAAGAAAAAAATCAAGTTAACAATAACAGAACATCAGTTCCTTTAGGGCCAGGTGTGGTGGCCCATGCCTGTAATCCTAGCATTTTGGGAGGCTGAGGCAGGTGGATCGCTTGAAGTCAGGAGTTTGAGACCAGCCTGGCCAACATGATGAAATCCTATCCAAAAAATAAAAAAATTAGCTGGATGTGGTGGCTCACACCTGTAGTCCCAGCTACTCAGGAGGCTAAGACAGGAGAATCCCTTGAACTCGGGAGGCTGAGATTGCAGTGAGCCAAGAAGGCACCACTGCACTCCGGCCTGGGCCACAGAGCAAGACCTTGTGTCAAAAAAATTAAAAGCTTTTTAGTACTTATAATTTAAAATTGTTTGTCTTCTACTATGTCAAACCCTAAAAATATGCATTCATTCAGTCAGTCATGGTGGTTCATGCCTATAATCTCAGCACTCTGAGAGGCCAGTGTGGGAAGATCGTTTGAGGCTAGGAGTTTGAGACCAGCCTGGGCAACATAGCAAGACCCTGTCTCTACAAAAACGGAAACATTTTAAAAATTAGCTGGACATGGTGGCACATGCCTGTAGTCCTTGCTATTCAGGGAGCTGAGATGGGAGGATTGCTTGAGACCCGGAAACAACTGAAAGTAGAGACTTACTGAGCTATGATCAGGCCACTGCACTGTGGCCTGGGCAACAGAGTGAAACCCTGTCCCAAACAAAACACAAAAATCAAAGAAAAAGCATTCATTTAGTAATTATTTATCTAGTGGTTTTTATATGCCAGACATTGCACTGTATGTTGATGGTTCGAGAGTGAGTAAGGCATAATTTCTGCCTTCACTGAATGTATGATCAACTTGGATTGAGACCTTTATAAACAGATATTTTGTAAAATAATATAATAAGTACAATGCTAAAGACTAATAATGGTGTAATAAACTTTCTTCATCCCGTTTAAACAGTCACAACTCTTCCAATTTGAATTATTCTATAATATTTGGTTTACATGGCATACTGAACTTTGTGCATATTTTTCATTGTATAATGATTTCCAACAGTAAATATGGCACATGAGTAAAAAAGATTTACATTGGTTACAAGTATTTCTCTGTTGGAAAAGATATTATCTACCTGTGAGAAACGAATTACTGATGCTGTAATTAAGGTAGATTATGGTAGAAAATACTGCTAAAAAATATCTTGATTGATTTTTCCTGCATTTGGATTGTGACGCTGAGATAATTTTTAACGATATGTATTTCCACAAGATTCCCCCTCTTCTCTAGAGCTCAGTGTTTTAACACAGCAGAGTTTATATGTGAAGAGGGAGAACATGTATAGGCAGCTCTTTTTGGAGAGGAGGAGTTACCTTTCGAAAGCTGTCTCTTAAGATGGTTTTCCTCTTTCTAGAAGCAGACGATTGAATTAGTATGAACAAGCACTGAGGTTTGAAGAGTCTGGAGTTCCATAGCCAGCTAAGGTATTGTTAGGACTTTAAAGTGTGAACTTAAGGGGATGTTAGGGAGATTACAACATCTCTTTTCCTAAAAAGAACAGAAGAGTTTATGCGGAGGGTCTGATGGAAGACTCCCAGCTTGCCAAACACTGAAGTTGCGGTTCTGATGACAGAATCACTGAGCCATCATTTTGAAAGCTGAAAGGTGGGTGCAAAAATGCTTTCAATGGGCCAAGGGGAGTGAACACCCTTCCTTATTTAGGCTGCAAAATGACACTGTTTAGTAGCTCTCTCCCCATTCCACACAGTTCTCCAGAAAACTCCCAATCTGCCTACTTTACAGCCCTTGTATTAGCTGCTTCCTCTCTTGTCATTCACTGTGAACTCACAGTGACCACCTGGAGATAAAAGTCTAGCTTGTCCCAGTTCTGTTCCTGTAGCTCATAGTTAAATTTGTGTGGGGGCTGGGCTCAGCGGCTCATGCCTGTAATCCCAGCACTTTGCGAGATTAAGGCGGGCAGATCACGAGGTCAGAAGTTTGAGACTAGCCTGGCCAATATGGTGAAACGCTGTCTCTCCTAAACATACAAAAATTAGCTGGGCCTGGTGGTACGCGCCTGTAGTCCCAGCTATTCAGGAGGCTGAAGCAGGAGAATCACTTGAACCTGGGAGACAGAGGTTGCAGTGAGCCAAGATTGTGCCACCGACTCCAGCCTGGGTGACAGAGTGAGATTCCATCTCAAAAAAAAAAAAAAAAAAAAAAAATTGTGTGTGGTATCTCTTGAATGTAAAACAAAGTGATTTGTATGGAAAGGCCTTTTTAAAAAAATTTTTGACAAACATTTTTTAATTACAGAAAAGTAGGGTGAGAATGATCACATAATTTATCCTCTTCTTCCTGCCTGTAAAAGTATAAGTGAGAATTAAAACAGACTACATAAAATATAGATGTGCATTTGTCAATTGAGTGGCTTTTTGTGAGTCATCTAATGCCCCTAATTCTTCATCTCTAAAACATCAACATCATTTTGGAGGATTAGACAAGATGATATATGTCAAACAGCAACAATAACAACAAAAAAAAAACGCAACCCCCAAAAAACTGTGTTTGAGGAACATGACTTTTCCATATGTTGGTTTGATACAGCTACTAAATCATGGAATACGAATGACAGCACAAAGAACCGGCCAATGCTTATTTTTGAGGAGAGTCAATAATAAAAGGAATTGGTTATTTTCACGCTTTCAGTAAATAAACCAACAAAGTCAATACTTTACAAAAATATGGAATCTAAGGTAAAGTATGACTATAAGAAATCATTAAATAATATGAAGGAAAACTCCAAAAAGACAAAAAAAAAAAAAAAAAAAATCTGGGTCCAAACTTTCTGTTTTCAATTATCAGACACTTTAGTACAATATCATATTCTCAAGTGAATGTTTCTTACTATAAACCTATGGAGAGAATCCATACTCAAGAGGCCAAATTTAAAGCAAGCCAAAGATTTAAAGTTATATCTTAAATCCCTGTTATTTTAAGAATTAACTTTTTGCCTTGTTCCTAGACCTTGGATGAAGGAGGGAGAAGAGAGGAGGACGTCTTGTCAGCATTACCCTGGGTCCCCTGGTACACAGTAAGTGAGCACCTGTGTTTGAGACTTCCTGTGTGGTTTTAGCTCACAGAGCCCAGGTAGCTCCAGCTGCAGCTCTTCCTTGGGTGGGCTAGCTGTTGTTAACTTCTCAGGAAGTATCTGGGTCCATTTTTATGCTGTATTTTCACAGTGTTTTTGTTAATGGATTTTTCAATTCTCATGAGGTTAGAGGATTAAGTTGGCATAGTGACCTAGAACTCACTTATGTGTTATTAAATTATATATTTTATATACTATTTACTGATTTCTATTATTATTTGCTATTAGATATTATTTGTTGTTTATATATAATTTACTATTGGTTTGAATATGCTTTGACAAAATGATATGATGATATTGGCTGAGTTTTAACCAATGGATGGCCAGTGAAAGTGGGCTGAAAAGGTGAGGTACTGGGAAGAACCTAGGTGGGCATGAAAAAATGCTGGTGTAAACTATGAGGTGGAGGAGTAATTGGAATGCATTACTGAGAATGAGTTTAGAGTTTAGAGCTTTTTGTCTAGGCTATAAATTGACCCCCTATCAGCATTGTGCCTGCTCTTGGTATTATCATCACCTGGTGAGAGGCACTCCTCTATTAGCCTCAACCTGGAGATTATCATTTTCAGGTATCAAAAACTGGGATGAGGAAAGAAATATAAAGCATAATTTAGTCTAGTTTTTATTCTATAAATATATAAAGAAATCCTGCTATTTGTGACAACATAGATAAACTTGGAGGACATTATTCTAAGTGAGATAAGCCAGACACCGGAAGACAAATATTGAATGATCTCACTTGTATGTGGAATCTAAAAAAGTCGAACACACAGTAACAGAGAGTAGAGTGGGGGTTAACAGGGGGTAGAGTTTGGGGGAGAAGTTAGTCAAACTTTTCGTTAGAAGATGAGTAAGATCTGGAGACCTGATGTACAGCACAGTGACTATAGTTAATAAGGTACTGTATACTTGAAATTTGGTAAGAGAGTAGGTCTTAAGGGTTTTTACCACATACACACAAAAATGGTGGCTAGGTGAGGTGATGGTTATGTCAGCCTCATTGTGGTAATTGTTTCACATTGCATATGTATACCAAAACATCAGGTACATTTTAAATATATGCAACTTTTGTCAATCATACCTCATTTAAGCTAGAAAAAAAACCAATGAGATGTTAAAGAAATGATTCAACATATTCCCATTTGTATCTAGGTTAAGAAAGAATTTTATATTCAGGTATATCCTTACTTTTGAACTATGGTCAACCTCTGATCATTTAACTTTTTAGTTTCTCATTTTTGTTTATCCCAGCCAGGGGATTAATGGTAGGAATTCTTCATTGCTGTGACTCATTTGCTTCCAGCGCTAGCACCAGAGGATTTCAAACTTTAATTGGCATAAAAATCACCTGGAGAGCTTGTTAAACTACAGATTATTGGGCCCCATCTCAGAGTTTCTGATTTAGTGATTCGGGCATACAGCCCAAGAATTCGCTTTTTTAACAGTTCCCAGGTGATACTTGTTGCTGATCCTGGAACCACACCTGGGGAACTTTCACTCTATTTTATTTTCAATTATTTCCCACTGAAAGTACTAATAATGCTTACCAATACTCTTGAGCAATCTGAAAATTCCTTCCTTGGAATTGCTTTCTCTGACAGAAAAATATTCTGTTATTTCTTAGGACAAAGCCCCAATTTGCCTTTTCTTTCCAGAGCCTTATTTTCTGATTAAATGTTTTTCCCTAATAGAATCTTTCTTCCCTCATTAAGATTCACTCCTTCCTGCTGTAGGTAGTGACAGACCGTACCTGCTTTCCTTCCTCTTACAAGAATCCCACTTGTGAATGAAGAAATTCAGTTCAGTTCTATCTTGACCAGGTGGCGAGACTGTCCCTTTGTGATTCTCAATCCCACACAGGGTGTTCAAGTTTCCTACCTTCTCCTTAGGGGATCTTAAAAGCGCCCTGGACTGGTGAAGTGGCAAGTTGTTTGCAGGTGACAGATAGATAGTAGAAAATGCATGACCTTGTTTCTGTCCCGTCCTATTCAAAGGTTCTCTGTTAGCATCCACTACCACTTTATCTTGCACTCTGCTTTTCTGCCTTCCCCTTCCCAATGCCTGGGGGAAAACATTGGGTTCAACAAGTGAGCTTTTACTTGAGACTCTTCAGAGTATTTTCTTTGCAAATTATCAAGAAAGAGTGCCTGGCTGGGATATTAATGAGAGGGAGGGAAAAATCTTGAGAATAAGAAAACAACTGGGCTGTTATCCCTATAACTCTGTCTCTCTATATTTGGATATTAACTCATATATACATTTATTCACTCATACATGCTTTCCACAAATATTTATTGAGCCCTGTGTGCCTTCTGCTAACACTAACCACCACTTTTTAAGAGATTGATTTCTCTCCCCATATACTATTTTCTAGTTAAATTCAAATGGTATTCATTATATATTAAACATATATTTAAATGTGCGCTAGTATAATATATATGTAAGGAGTGTGTTTAGCATGTATGTGTTTCTGCTTTTATCTCAGAATCACCAAGAGTTAAAATACTTTTTTTTTTTTTTTGCTTTAAGGTGCTATATTTTATTGAATACATTTTTAGAGTCTCTCTACAATGTTCTTCAATTACCATGTGATCTTCTCTGTGTCAACCTGATAACACATATGACATGAAATTTTACAAATGTGTTTGTCTAATATTCTCAAATGCATGACAATGTGCAGATTAAATATTTGGAAGCCAGAATGAAATATTATTAGAAATTGTTACATAAAAGTATAAAGAAGACAAATTTCACCATTTATAATTACTTAAAAATTCTTTTAAAGGTTAAATTCTTTTAAATACCCTTCCAACCATTTTTAAATTAGAAAAATGCTTGTTTAATTAAAGTAACAATTTAAAATACATTATAGATTTTTTAAAAAATACATTATAGATTCTATACTAAAACTTAAAAGTGCAGATAATTACAAAGAAAAAAGTTTTTAAACCTAAAATGTTATATGTAACTGAGAAATAATCATTGTGGATATACAATTTACTAATGTATTACAGTTGGAAATACATACAGATGAATAAGTAGAAACATAAAACAGAAATGCATTTAGCAAAATAGAATTATACTATACATATTATGATTTAATTTCAAAAAAGCATTAAATTTTATGGTAGCAGCATCTAGTAGAAAATAAAAGAGAAAAATGAATTAATATTTAGAATTCTTTCTTTAACATAAGACATTATTTCCTAGGTCTTTCCTTTTAAGATTAAGAAAAATATTATTTTTACAAAGTATTTGAAGTCACTAGTCTTTTATTCTTTAAATACATGTTTTACTTAGTAACGATTATTTCCCTGGTATAAAAATGTGAAGGCTTTAACATTTTCATATCTCCTGCCTCAATTTCTAAATTTATTAATTATATCATTATTTTATTGTCTTTATGTGGATAAAATTCATACCAAGTTATGTAGTCATTATTTTCGAGATTCATATAGTATGAATTATATTTAAATCAATTTAAGATCATCACCATTCATTTTCTATGCCTCATTTTCTTATTTTGATTCAATTTTTAAGTTAAAAGTTATGATGGATTTTTATTTTATAAGCATGTGAAATAAAATATATAAAATATAGCCTACAATTCACTTAGTAGAGTGCTATCATTGAAAACCATCCAGAAATATATTTTTACAAAGGACTTTATTCCAGCAGAGCAATATTATAATGATAACTCAAAAATAATGTTTTAACAGAAACTGAACCAGTTAAGGAAAAGTCATCTTGCATGGACTTGTGCTTAGAAAATAAAAAGCCACAGAGATAATCGCTCTTATCTGACAACAAGAAAAACCCAGATAATGTACAAAATCATAACTTTATCTGAGCACATCAGAGTGCTGAGGTCACAAGGCAACCACTTAAACTGAACTCCAAGGGGCACATACACCACTAAGGAGAGATGGGACTCATAGATCGTTTCATTTTTGGCAGAGCATAAGAGGAAAAGGTGGCAGCCATAAAAGTAAAATAAAACGCTAAATTTTGAACAAAGTCTTAAGCTCTGTTGGGCTTTCATGTGTCACTCAGAGTCTTAGCTGCAGGGAGAGTCTCCAGGTTGTTTCCACAGGCCTCAAGGGGGAGCTCATTAGAAGGCCTGGGGCAGGGCAAAGCCAGAGAAAGCCCCTTAGCTATGCTGACGTCAAAGCAGCAAACCTCAGCATTTCCCAGCACCTTTTCTCACTTGAAGCAAAACCTTTAAGATGCTTAGGGAGGGCCAACAAACCCTCCTGCTCCCAGGAATCAGGCAGAGTTTGAGTGCTTTTAGAGAAGTGGTACAAGCAAAACTTTTCTTCCCTTGGGGGAAGGGTAGGATAAAACTCCCTTTTTCTCCTGGTCTTAGAGAAAGCAAAGTGATGCAAAGAGAAAGCTAGAAGCAAAATTTATTTATAGCAGAGAAAAGAGGAGGAAACCACCATACCTCCCACCACAAGCCTTGCACCAAGCAACACACAAAAACAGTCTACTGCTTGAAGAGGGGCAGAAAACTCCCCCATTACTGATCCTAGACAAAAACATTCTGCTGTTGAAGGAATGGGAGAAGCAAAATATGTTCAAACTGAGAGAAGAGCAGGAAACCCTCTGTGGTCAAGGATCCCACCGTGACACAAGGCAGAGATCTGCTATGCCGGCAGAGGAGAAATTCTTTCCTTCCCAAGACTCCCCATAGATACAAGAAGAGCTTGGCTGCTGAGGAGGACAGTGAGGAATGCCGAGGAAGCCACACTCCTGAGGCCAAGACACATAGGGCCTTGCCCAAGACTGAGACTAGGCCAAAATAAATTAGAATTTCTATTTCCTCCCAACACTATCATTGTTTTCACGTAACAAAGCACAAGAGAGGAGGGGCAAGAGTTTAGAGAGAGAACCCTTTCACAGTGCAGGTGTGCAGGGCCTGCTGAAATCAGAACAGAACACTAAGAAACCCCCCCCCACTCCCCAGACCCTGCTTGTAGTGCACGGTAGCAGCAGCACATCACTGGGAGAATTTGAAGCGTGTGGTGTACTAAAGGCGACCACAGGAACAGTGAAACATAAACTAGCTCAACACCTCACCTTAACAGATTTACAGAAGAGGTATCTCCATGCTGGCCTGACATACAGTGTTTGCCATTCAATAAAATTATAAGAGACAAACACACAAAAAACAAGAAAAGGACCCATGGTCAAAAGAAATATTAGCTGAAAAAAACTCATATATATGTGTTCAAGATGTTGGAATTATTGGTGAGAAAATAACTTCTTTAATATGTCAAAGAAACTGTGGAAATTTTAAAAACATGCATTGATATATGCTGAAATTGTTCAGAGATGAAAAAATTTTTAACGAGTCAAATGGAAATGCCAAGGATAAAACTATGATATCAGAAATAAAGAATTCATTCAATGAATGCTTCTTGAAGGGGACCATATGTTAAGCATTACAATAGATATCAGTATTGCATAAAAGAGAGAATTACTGCCCTTAGGAGTCTCATAGTCCAGTTAGAGAGATAGCAAGTATACAGATTTGGATAAATGCTATATGAAAAAGAGTGGAATTATGAAAGGTCAAAAAGAAGGGTATTCTTTCAATACTTGGTTCAGAAATGAAAGTGGATTACACAGAAAACTTTTTTTGATTAGGATAACTCTGATGGGGATGGAGAGAAGGAAATGTTCCAGGTGAAAGAATAGCATAGACATGGAGGAGTGGTCAGCAGTGGTCGGCAGGGTTGTGAATGACTACAGAAGCCAAGTTTTCACAAGTAATATGCAAAATACAATTGTGATCATGGGTATGGAAAGGAAAGAATTTTAGTAGTGAGGCACTAAGGAGACAGAATCATCAAAATTTGGTCAATTGGGCCAGATATGGTGGCTCACACCTGTCATCCAACTACTTTGGGAGTCAGAGGGGAGGGTCACTTGAGTCCAGGAGTTTGAGACCAGCCTGGGCAACATAATAAGACCCCTGTCTCTACAAAAAAACCCCACAAAAATTAGCCAGGCATGGTGGCATGCACCTGTAGTACCAGACTTTGGAGGCTGAGGTGGGAGCCTCACTTGAGTCTGGGAGGTTGTGGCTTTGGTGAGCTGAGATCACACCAATTCCCTCCAGCCTGTGTGACAGAGCGAGACCCCATCTCTAAAAGAAAGAAAAAGATTTGGTCAATTGTAGGATGATGGGACTAAAGAGCCAGATATCAATGATGATGTGTGGGCTTTTGCATTGGAAAACTTGAATCACAGTCCCACTCAGCAAGATGTGAAATGAAGGCAGAGGGTCAAGATAGCAGAAGGACGGTAAATTAAGGAGTTCAGCTTTGGACAGTGAGTTTTCAGTGCAATTCATGTGGAGAATTCTTGTGAGATTTTTTTTTTTTTTTGAAACTTCAGATACATGAGTATGCAGATTAGGAAAGCGATTAGGTTTGGATATATAAATTTGGGTGTCTGTTATGATATTAGTGGCAGTTGAAGCCGTGGCAATAGATGAGATGATTCATTGAGATGATACAAATTAGTAATAGAGAAAGACCCAAAGACAGATTCTGGATAAAAATTATTTGAAGATTAAACAACAACAGTAACAATAACAACAACTAAAACCAAGTGGGAAATTAATGTAAAACATGAGAAATCTATGAGTGTTGTGATGGAATGCAAGGGAGGAATATTCCTTCTCTTTCCACTCAGATACAGGTATTTCTGGTTTCATGAAATGGATTGCCTCCCACTTAACCCTCTGTTGCTTTTGTGTTTTGCTTTCTATGAGAACTGAGATTATATTAAGCTATTCTGTCCTTTTAATTATTGGTTGGTCTCGCTTTTAACAAAGCACAAAGCTGTTGTTTACTTTGTGAGCATATTTTAGACTAATTTTTATTAATGGCTATAGACAAGGATAGGATTTTAAAATATTAATGGCCAGTATGGCACAGGCCCAACCAACCTGAAAATACGCCAGTCGGTAACATTGGTTGTATCCTGGTTATCTGTAAAACATTAAAAAAAAAGTTTCTTCAGTTTTGGTAAATTAATTTTTCAAATGAATTATACTTTATTTAAAATTACAGTCCTTCACACTCTGTATTCCCATTTCCTGGGTTATTTCTTATAGAATTTACCTTGCTCTAATGAACTATATATTTTTAAACATAATAAAAATAACCCTGTGTACAGTCTGATGACTGGCTTTTTTTTAGCTTAAATAACACATATGCATTATTATTAATAATAATATGTTATATGTAATAAATTTTATATTAAATAACACAGAAGTATTAATATGTTATTTAATAAATTGTATATTGATTACATATTATTAATAATACATGTGTTATTATGTAATATTATTACTTCTGAATTAATCTAGAACCTCTACACTGTATGTGTGGAGACTAATGATCTGTATACATAATATAGCCATTATAAAGTATTCCTAAATGATATAACTAAATATATCAATATTTCAAGTTATTTTTAAAAGAACCATGGGCTTTGGGGCATTCTTCCACCTGAACAGTTTCGAAGAACTCAAGTAAGTAATTACAAATTATAACACTTTGTCTTCCTGAAGTAGTCATTAGGAGAAATGCTCTCGTTTATGGAAAATTAGAAACGAGACTAGAAAAAGAAATGTGTTTTAGAAAAATCTACCTAGGCTTGGAGCTACGGATTCTATGGTTTGCAGTAGTATGTGATAGTCCTCTCTGCTTAGGCCTCAGCGATTTTCTGGACAAAACATAGTTCTAATCATCTTGGAATTATCATTGTGGTTATCTGCAGCATGAATGCATCTGCAGAATGAATGTCCTCTGAACATTAATGAACACAAACTTACAAAGTTCTTGCTATATGCAAGGTCCTAAGCACTTTATAAATATTAGCTTATTTAGTTCATAAAACTAATCTATTGAGTTAGATTTCGTCATTTCACAAATGAAGAAACACAGACACAAAGAATTTAAGTAACTTGCCCAAGCTAAGTCACACAGCTTAGTGGCAAAGTCGAGTGTTAAACCTAGGCAGTTTGGCTCTGGAATTCATGCTCTAACGCTCTTGTTGAAGTTTACCTCAGATAGAGGTGTTGCCAGAGTCTGTGGTCTGGGTTAGCAAGCCTGAGGGTAGTAAAAAAATATAGTAAAAAAATTAAAATAAAAAATAGTAAAATATGAAATATAGTAAAAATATAAAACAGTGTAGAGGCTCTACATTAATTCAAAAGTAATAAAAGCAGGGATGTGGGGTGCTGTTTGTGCCTCCAGTTACCTGGAAAATTGCATATTTTTCCTCATACATACATATCTTGCCTTTGCCCCTATATTTTCCTCTCTGGGATAATAACCATTCCTGTAGTTATCTCAATATGCTAATTAGCGTTGGGAACATTTATCTTCTGTGAATCATCTCAGCCCCACAGAAATGAAGGGTTTCATTCTTTTTTTTTCTTTTTGAGACAGAGTCTCGCTCTATCGCCAGGCCGGAGAGCAGTGGCGCGATCTCGGCTCACCGCAACTTCCGTTTTCCGGTTTCAAGCAATTCTCCTGCCTCCTCCTCTAGAGTAGCTGGGACTGCAGGCGCACACCACCGCGCCTGGCTTTTTGTATTTTTAGTGGGGACGGGGTTTCACCATGTTGGCCAGGAAGGTCTCGATCTCTTGCCCTCGTGATCCACCCGCCTCGGCCTCCCAAAATGCTGGGATAAGAGGCGTCAGCCACCGCGCCTGGCCTGAAGGTTTTCATTCTTATTCTCAGCCTCAGACCTAAGCAAGTCAACAAATAGAAAGAATTGCTGAACATAGTAGGAATAAAGGTATATGAATATTTTCGTATTTCCATCTTGTCCTGAGAGTACTCATGTCCTGAATGTAAGAATGTTGAAATTTTATCATTGCCTTTTAAGAAACCTATGTGAACTTCAGAAGTATAATTTAAACTGCATCCCAATGTGTCTTTAAAAAAAAAAAAGCTCCTTAAGATTTTTCAAGTTACCCAGTAAAGAAGGAATTACCTTAGTTATCTCAGCGGAGATTTTAATAGCAGCATGGAACAGATACTAGCTTGCCACTTGCAAAAAATTAGGAGTTTTGCAGAATTTAAGGGTTTCAACATATGTACATCCTACTTTTCTTAGAAAGCACCTGTTTTCTCTTAGAAATAGTGCCTTCACTTCAAAGTGTCATCACTAGAAATTGGAGGTAGCATAGCAAAATATGTTTTAGAGCCAGATAAAACTGGGTTTTGATATTTTCAGTCAATAATTAGCTATGTGATAGTGGACCAATTCCCTAATTACCAGTCTGATAAAAATCTCAGTTATTGGAACTAAATCATATTGTATAAGTAAAGCCATTATCATATGGTAGGCATTCAATTTTGGGGAGTTACTATCAATTGTCCCCATAGATATTAAGGATTTTCTAAATACTTTTTTTTTTTCAAAGTACACATTTTTCTTCTTGAGGTTTGGATCTTTTCAACGTGACAACTGCAGCCTGGCTAGTTTCTCAGTTTGTTCCTGAGTGAGTCATTCAGCTAATTAAACATATTTACTGACTGTATACTTGGAGAAGTTGTGCTAAAGGAAGACCAGTCAGTAGGCTTTTATGGCTGTGACTTGGGCCAGTATGATGAAGTCAAAACAAAAGATCAGGAATGCGTTCACATTTGTACTGGATTTATTTTCTTCAGAGGATATTTCTAGGACTTGACATGTGTTTTCCGTTTCTTTCTTTCTATATTTCCTAAAGATATCCTTTTGCTATAGTCTGGTATTTCTCCCTTAGCATTTGAATTGAATCTTGGCTAGCTCCCAGTTGACTGTACCATATAGTGTTTTCCAGCTGTTTGCTTATTTTCCCAGAAACATTCTCTGTTCCTACATCCTTTCTTTGAATAATGGCCTGGGAAGGGATCCTAATAGTCAACTCTCTTAATTTTAAACTCAGTAGCTTTTATAATTGGTAGTTCACTTTGCTACAGTAAAAATCATACAACTTAATAGTTCTAAACAAGGGAAATGCCATGCATATTTTAAGCAATTTTAGAAAAGACAAGATTCATGTTAAGAAGTAATGGTAATTTTGAAAATAAATGAGAATATTACACCCCACCCCCACAACTTTACTATACCATGTAGTACGTTTTAAGGCAGCAGCACCAATAACTTTAAAATTAGAGGTAAACACTTCTAATCGCTGGTAGGTTTTTCATAAACAAAATACCCATGTGGGCTGAGTGGGTGATAATATCTATTTAATGACAGTACTAATTCATTCAGTAATTTTATTTAATCTGTGTTTTTTTTTTAAATCAAAAACTTTTTGCTCGGATAACAGCTCTTTGATTGAAGGATTGTGACACTTTTTCTCTAATTCATATATTCTTTTGGACAGAGTTGCAATCAGTGTCTTCTGAATGTATTGTTGCAGTAAAATCAGGAAATATGTATTTAATTCTTTTGCAAATATCAGTATTATTTGTAACTAAGTAAATATTCTACAGAAACTTTATTTCTTACGTTTAATTTTCTCTAAATGTTTTGTTTTTTCTTTCCCAAGGGAAGGATGAAGGGAAAATCTAATGAGCTGATCACAGTCTGACATCAGAGAGATATTCTCATTTCCAGGCCTTTCTCTGGATTGGGGGAAAATATTCACAAATTCAAAGCAGAAAGTCTTTAGTAAACAGTCAGTGAGAATTGTGTTTTATTTCTATCTAAATTCCATTTTCTTTGAGAATCAGATACATTTACTCCTTCAATTAAAGACAAGTAATATTTAGCTGTTTCTTCATTTTGATTCTAACATACTGGAGATCGCTGGACTCTTCTTTATTGGATAAAAATATAATTTTTTTGACTTCTGGAATTAGTTCCTCCTGCATGTTCATAAATCACTTTTTTCCCCTTTTACCATTTCATGACCAAGCAGAGTATAGTGTCTCTCATCTTTTGTTCAATCCAGCACATAATGATTGGTTGTTGCTTAGTACATTTAAAAAACTTTATCAATGTGGATATTAATGAATTTTTCTAGACTTGGAAATATAGAGAGGGTACCTAGACATTTGCAGTTTCAATGGCTAGCCCCGTGACCTAAATCAAATACATACTGTGTTTTATTTATCTTTAGGTCTTTACTATCCAGCAATGGAGATTCTAAATCACATACAAGTAGGTGCATACTACAAGGAGGTAATTTGAAAAAGAATTGGATTGAGCTCAGTGTAAAGTATTTTTTCCCATTTTAAAGCATCTGATCCACGAAATTATAGGTTTTTAGAACTATAAAGAATGTTGCAGATCCAATGGTTCAAGTGTTTTGTTTTACAGATGCTAAGTAAATTAAGAAACTCAGGCCGGGCACAGTGGCTCACGCCTGTAATCCCAGCACTTTGGGAGGCCGAGGCGGGTGGATCATGAGGTCAAGAGATTGAGACCATCCTGACCAACATGGTGAAACCCCGTCTCTACTAAAAATACAAAAAATTAGCTGGGCGTGGTGGTGCACGCCTGTAGTCCCAGCTACTCGGGAGGGTGAGGCAGGAGAATTGCTTGAACCCGGGAGGCGGAGGTTGCAGTGAGCCAAGATCGAGCCACTGCACTCCAGCCTGGCACCTGGCGAAGGAACAGACTCTGTCTCAAAAAAGAAAAAAAAAAGAAAAGAAAAGAAAAAGAAACTCATACAACTGTTGATGGCAGAGTTAAACTCAGAATTAGGTCTTCTATTTATAATTTTGGTCCTTTATACTATGCTGCTATTTAGATTGCTTTTTTCTTTGCTGTGTTAAATGTTTGCTCTCTGCTATGCACTGTATGTGGCAAGTTTGCAGTTAGCTCGCATGAGATATGCTATTTCATGCTTCTGTATTTGCATGTGCTATATCTTTTGTCTGGATTATCCTTAACTCTACTCTTCATTTGGTTAAACCCTATTCATTAATTTTTAAATAATTAGAGCATTCATTTATTTATTCATGCATTCACTGATGTAATCTTTCATAAATCATATGTCATTTTTCTATATAGTGGCTGGATATATAATGAACAGCAAGGTGGATATGGTTCCTTCTCACAAACATGTGTATCTTCTTTACAATTCAGCTTAAGTGTTACCACATTCGAATAGCTTTCCCTGGTGATTTAGGGTCCTCTAGAGAAACAGACCAGGACAATACACAAATACACACGTGTGTGTATGTATATAAATGTATATATGCACATATATATTTATATGTAAATATATATATAACATTTACATTTATTTACACATATGTATACATGTGTGTATAATGTATATATTTTTATACATATAAAATAATTAGAAATGTAAAATAAATATATTCTACCAGTCTCTCTCTATATATTTGTATATATTGACCAGTAAATTTACACACACGTATACGTATATAGAAGACACACACGTTCACAAGATGGAGCCGAAAGCGAAGAAGGAAGCTCCTGCCCTTCCTAAAGCCGGAGCCAAAGCGAAGGCTTTAAAGGCCAAGAAGGCAGTGTTGAAAGGTGTCCACAGCCACACAAAAAAGAAGATCCACACGTCACCCACCTTCCGGCGGCCCAAGACACCACGACTCCGGAGGCAGCCCAAATATCCTCGGAAGGGCGCCCCCAGGAGAAACAGACTTGACCACTACGCTGTCATCAAGTTTCCGCTGACCACTGAGTCCGCCATGAAGAAGACAGAAGACAACAGCACACTTGTGTTCACTGTAGATGTTAAAGCCAACAAGCACCAGCTCAAACAGGCTGTGAAGAAGCTCTGTGATACTGATGTGGCCAAGGTCAGCACCCTGATTCGGCCTGATGGAGAGCAGAAGGCATATGTTCCACTGGCTCCTGATTACGATGCTTTGGATGTTGCCAACAAAATTGGGATCGTCTAAACTGAGTCCAGCTGGCTAATTCTAAATATATGTATATCTTTTCACCATTAAAAAAAAAAGACACACACATATGTAAATGTGTGTACAACTACATATTCACATGTTTATACATATATACATATGTGTGTATAACTGTATATACATACATACAGATAAATATATATATAATTACATATTTATTTCTTTATTATGGGAATTGTCTTACTTGGCTGTGGAAGCTGAGAAGTCCCACAATAGGGTGTCTGCAAGCTGGAGACCCAGGAGAGCTGGTAGTGTAGTTCAGTACCAGTCTGAAGGCCTGAGAACCAGAAGAATTGACAGTGTAACTATCAGTCAGAGTCCGAATGTCTGAGAATCTGCAGGAAGGTGTTTGGAAGGTGGGGACTACTGGTGTAAGTCCCAAGTTCTGAAGGCCTGAGACCAGGAGCTTTGATATTCAAGGGTAAGAGAAGATAGAAATGTGTCCCAGCTCAAGAAGAGAGAATCTATTCTGCATTTTCGTTTCATTCTATCTGGACCTTCAATAGATTGTATGATGCCTACTCACATTGGTGAGGCCAGATCTTCTGTACTTCGTCTAATATGTTCAAGTTCTAATCCAAATGTTAATCTCCTTTGGAAATACCCTCACAAACGCACCCAGAGATAATGTCTTACCAGCTACCTGGGCATTTGTTATTCCACTAAAATTGCCATGTACAATTAACCATCAAATCCAGCAAATTCTTTCCCCTTTTATCTGAATTAGAAACCACTCTTCTTTGCCCCACAATGTGCCATTTCTTCAGAGTGTAAACCCCCTTGAGGACAGGAATAGACTTCTTTTGTCTATCCCAGGTCCTGGAGTTATGGTGGTGCTTTAGAAATGTTTGTTGAATGAATAAAGAAATAGAGAAATAGCTATATATATAACTCTCTTCTTGACTATAGTAGGTTGTATGTTGAAATTATTTGTTATATTTTCCTATTGGACTCAGTTTTTTCTCCTTTAACAGGGCTCTATAGGGCTCAAATATAAACAACAGCAACTGTGTATATACCACAACAACCAAAGTGACTGCCACCTTCTACACCAAGGCATTTTTCTTCATTTATGAGAGGAATTATACTAATTCTGATCTCAAACTCAGTGAAGATAAATGAATTAATGAACAGTCTGGTGTGCCTACTACAGGTAAATATTTCTTTACTTTGCTCCATTTGTGATATTAATTGCATGTGTAAGGGAGCTTGTAATTTGACGTAGACATTTTTAGTGTCTTAGAGTTTCAACTGCATGGGAAGGAGATTGACAAAAAACTTTGATTCTTTATTTTTATTTTTTAGAAAGCATCTCACTCTGTCACACAGCTGGAATTCAGTGGTGTGATTTTGGCTTACTGCAGCCTTGACCTCCACGTGTAAATGATCTTCCCTCAGCCTCCTGACTAGCTGGGACTACAGGCATGTGCCACCACACCCACATAATTTTTTTTTTTTTTTGGTAGAGACAGAATTTCACCATGTTGCCCAGGCTGGTCTCGAACTCCTGAGCACAAACAATCCACCTGCCTCAGCCCCCAAAGTGTTGGAATTACAGTATGAGCCACAGTATCTGGCTGCTTCTTTGTTTTTTTAATTCAAATTTCAAACAAATTTTATTTTTATGGAAAAATAAATGTTATAATTCAGGAATTATTAATGGCGTTCCTTCTTTTTCTATTGTAGCTGGATTTCTTTGCAACACATCACACTTGCTATGTATTTTGTGAAGAAAAGGCCAATACATTTAAGTTTTTAAAAGTGATATTCAGGTGATGTGCATTTTAAACCAAGATGGCCCATGACATGACTCCTTCCACATGCTTTTCTTTGAGAAGTATATTAAGTACCTGCAGATGGAATGAGCCTAATTTCTGTTATTCCCATTTGATCATTTACAGAGTTTAAACATTTTCACAAACAATACAAAAATAAATTGTTGAAAAATAAAACCAATATAGATGCATATTGAATAAAAAGTGACTCCACAACCCCATCTAATTTCCCTTCTCTCTCCAGTGTAAACTGTTGATAATTTTGTTTCTGTCTTTCCATATTATTTTCCCCAACATTTGCTACAAATGATGCTATAGTAACCTTTTTTATGCTTATATCTTGGTGAATGTGTTTGAATATTTCTTTAAGGTAGAAATGTAGGAGAGAAATTTCTGTGCCAAAAAATGCACTTCTAAAATCTTGAATAATGTAAATAAATATTTACCATCTATAAATACTGCCAATTAGTCACACTATTTCTTCAAACCCTACCTAATATTTGGTATTATTAATTTCTAATAGGCACTGATGTCCTTTTGTTATTGTTTTAATTAATACTTTCAGTATTACCTGGTAGACAGATTATCTTTTCTGTTACTTATTGGTTATACACTCTTCCGTGATTGGCTGTTTTCTATATTCATGATTTTTCTACTTGCTTGCTTTCCTCCTTTATATGATTATAAAAAATAATTTGTCTTTCACTATTATTATTTTAAATTTTAGCTTTTATTTTAATACAGATGGTACATATGTAGGATTGTTACATGAGTATATTGGACCCAGGTAGACAGCATAATAGCTAATAGGTTGTGTTTCAACCCACACCCACCTTCTTAACTTCCCCTCTAGTAGTCCATAGTGTTTATTATTTTTATGTTTATGACTATGTGTGCTCAATGTTTAGCTTCCACTTATAAGTGAGAACATACAGTATTTGGTTTTCTCTTTCTGTGTTAATTTGCTTAGAATTATGGCCTCCAGCTCCATCCATATTACTGCAAAGGACATGATTTCATTCTTTTTTATGGCTGCATAGTATTACATGGTGTATATGTATCCTATTTTTTTTTTCCATTTCACCGTTGATGGGCACCTAGGTTCATTTCATGTATTTGCTATTGTGAATAATATGGCAATGAATGTATGTGTGTGTGTCTTTTTGGTACAATAATTCATATTCCTTTGGGTGTATACCCAGTAATAGGATTGATGGGTCAAATGGTAGGTCTGTTTTAAGTTCTTCGAGAAATCTCCAAACTGCTTTCCACAGAGGCTGAACTAATTTACATTCCCACCAATGTGTAAGCACTTCCTTTTCTTCATAGTCTAGCCAGCATCTGTTGTTTTTTGACTTTTTAATAGTAGCCTTTCTGAATTATGTGACATGGTATCTGTGGTATTGATTTGCATCTCTCTGATGATTAGTGATGTTGAGCATGTTTTCATATGTTCATTGGTTACATATACATCTTCTTTTCAGAAGTGTTCATGTCTTAGACCCATTCTCGATTTGACTCTTAGCCTAGATGTTACTGGTGTATAGAAGTCTACTGATTTTTATGCATTAATTTTGTGTCCTGAAGCCTTGTTATCAGTTATAGTAGCTTTTGGCAGAGTCTTTAGGGTTTTCGAAATTTAGAATCATATTATCAACGAAGAGAGATAGTTTGACTTCTTTTCCTGTTTGGATGCCTTTTATTTCTTTCTCTTTTCTGATTGCTAGGCTAGTACTTTCAATACTATGTTTAATAAGAGTGGTAAGAGTGGGCATCCTTGTCTTGTACCAATTCTCAAAGGAAATGCTTCCAGGTTTTGTCCATTCAGTATTAAGTTGGCTATGGATTTGTCATAGATGGCTCATATTATTTTGAGATATATTCCTGTGTGCCTAGTCTGCTGAAAGTTTTTATCATGAAGGGATGCTGGATTTTGTTGAAAAGTTTTCTGTCTATTAAGATGGTCATATGGTTTTTGCATTTAATTCTTTTTATGTGGTGAATCACATTTATTGATTTGCCTATGGTGAGCCAATTTTGCTTCCCAGGAATAAAGCCCACTTGATTGTGATGAATTAACTTTTTGATTGTGCTGCTGGATTTAGTTTGCTAGTATTTTGTTGAGGATTTTTGCATCTATGTTCTTCAGGGATATTGGCCTGAACATTTCTTTTTTCATCTTGTCTCTACCAGATTTTGGTATTAGGGTGATTCTGGCTTTATAAAATGAGTTAGGGAGAAGTCCCTTGATATGGTTTGCCTGTGTCCCCACCCAAATCTCATCTTGAATTGTAGCTCCCACAATTCCCATGTGTCATTGGAAGGACCTGGTGGGAGGTAAGTGAATCATAGAGGCGAATCTTTCCCATGCTATTCTTTTTTTTTTTTTTTTTTTTTTTTTTGAGACGGAGTTTCGCTCTTGTTACCCAGGCTGGAGTGCAATGGCGCGATCTCGGCTCACCGCAACCTCCGCCTCCTGGGTTCAAGCAATTCTCCTGCCTCAGCCTCCCGAGTAGCTGGGACTACAGGCACGTGCCACCATGCCCAGCTAATTTTTGTATTTTTAGTA
>PVKV010029103.1:0-24070 GCA_004027835.1 Alouatta palliata | reverse complement strand
AGGAACACTCTTACACTGTTGGTGGGAGTGTAAATTAGTTCAACCATTGTGGAAGACAGTGTGGCGATTCCTCAAGGACCTAGAAATAGAAATTCCATTTGACCCAGCAATCCCATTACTGGGTATATATCCAAAGGATTATAAATCATTCTACTATAAGGACACATGCACACGAATGATCATTGCAGCACAGTTTACAGTAGCAAAGAGCTGGAACCAACCCAAATGCCCATCGATGATAGACTGGACAGGGAAAATGTGGCACATATACACCATGGAATATTATGCAGCCATCCAAAACGATGAGTTTGCATCCTTTGTAGGGACATGGATGAACCTGGAAGCCATCATTCTCAGCAAACTGACACAGGAACAGAAAACCAAACACCGCATATTCTCACTCATAGGTGGATGTTGAACAATGAGAACACATGGACATAGGGAGGGGAGCATCTTACACTGGGGTCTGTCGGGGGGAAAAAGGGGAGGGACAGCAGGGGGTGGGGAGTTGGGGAGGGATAGCACGGGAAGAAATAACAGATACAGATGATGGGGAGGAAGGCAGCAAGTCACACTGCCATGTGTGTACCTATGTAACAATCCTGCATGTTCTTCACATGTACCCCGAAACCTAAAATGCAATAAAAAGTATATAAAAAAAGAAAGAAAAAGAAAAAAGGGTCACCAGTTTCTGACAAGAGACAAATTTGAAGAGATGAATCTTGAGGAAAATATTGTGGCTCAGACTTGTTATTAAATTAACTTTACATTCATTTTAAGAGGGATGGCAAACACTCAACGATAATCATCAAGCTAAACAGTGTGCTATCCACGAGTGACTCGCAAAAGTAAATAGTGTAGAGGAGGTGCTTCATCTTCCACAGAGGAATGACAGAGAAACGGAGATAATTTTGTAAAAATCAGAACACTGAGAAGATGAGAATTTCATCTTTGAAAACAGAAACGATAATGGCAGTAAATTTCAGGGAAATTCAGGTTGGAAGATGTCTGTCCAACCTGTGTATTTTATAGATGAGTAAAATAGAAAACTGGTGAAGGATGAGTCAGGCTCTTGAGTCAGGCTGTCTGGGTTGAAATCCTGGTGTTCAGACTGACCCTCTTTGCCCTATTTTTCTTTTGTAAAATGAGGTAACAATTGTATCGAAATCAGAATTGTTTTGAAGATTAAATGAAATAATGTTGATAGTGCCGAACAAGTGCCTGATAGGGAATATATGTTAGTTATTGATTTTGGGTGAGTGCCCTCAAGTTTTACAGCTAGTTAGCATTAGAGTTGCAACTAAATCTCGAGTTTACCATGCCCTCAAACTTTCAATTTACTGTCTTCCAAACATATCACATTGTGTCTTTAAGGGATTTCAGAAACCCCTTTTCTTTGCTCTGAATTCAGAACCAGTTTTGGTGAAGACATGAGAGTCAGGGAGATGGGACCAAAGTACCATTTTTTTTTTTTTCACTTAGAAAAGCTGGATTAAAGGTTATTACTTAGATCTAGGACAGCTAGATAAACTTTCCTTTGGTATAGACTGGGGCAAGGATTCCCCAATTGGGAATCTCAGTTCACCTGCCCACTCCCTTGCCACAATCTACACCAAAGGAAAATTTATCTGCAGCTAAGACTGCTGTCTTGCATTAGGGTGTAAAGAGAGGAAGAAGTATGAGAGAGGAGAAGAAAGGGCAGAAAGATCTGAAATCTCTTTTGCTTAGAAGTTGTGAACTATATTAGCTCTACTCAGTCAATAAATATGCAGTAATGGCTGTCATCCACCAACTAGGTGATGTAGTCTACTTTCTGAGGTAGATTACTTAGTAGACCTCTTTGGGGGATGATCAAAAGTTGAGCAGAAAAAAGAGAGAAAGGACTCTTTGCAGAGGAAATAGTGTTTGAATACGCTATATTTGAATATCAAAACCATGAAGTGAGTGCAGACTCCTGGAGGAGGAATGCCAGCAAATTAAGAGTAGGAATCAGCTTTCCTCCTCCTGCTTCTCTCAATGCTGACACAGCAATTCCAGATTTTAAAATTAACACAAAGAACTTGCTGATGATATAGAAATAAAGAGAACATAATTTATTTACTCACTTAACAAATGTGGAACATTTTTATTTTCTTGTTTCAACCCTGTTAACTGAAGAGCAAGTTTGTTTTTAAATGTCAGATAGATTGCATCACTATTTTTTTTTTAGATTTTTTAAAATTCTGGGGCACATTTACAGAATGTGTACATTATTAGTGTATAGGAATGCTTGGCATCACTATTTTTTGAGGCCTTCTAGTGATTTGCAGTTTCAGTAGAATACAATCCAAACACCTTACTATGACATTCAAGACTTCACCTGATCAGTTTTAACTCTCTTTTCCTTACTCGCTAAGATCCATCCACATAGGCCTCTTTCTATTCCTTGGTTATGCCAAACTGTTTCCAGCTGCTGTAGAGCCTGTAGACTCAGGGTCCAGATCTTTAATGCTGGCTTTTCATGTCATTCGGTTGCATCTCAAATATTGCAATGTTCAAAGACTTTGTCTCACCACGCTCTCTCTGGTGGCCTTCCCATCACACTAATACATGGCCTCTCTTATATGTTGTATTGATTGCAATTTACATCTGAAATGATCTTGCTCATTTATTTGTTTACTTGCTCATTGTCAGGACTTATTTTACTACAACTAATGGCTTCAAGAGAGCAAGGATCTTACTGTGTCATTCACTGATGATCTTTGGAGGCCCAAATAGTGCTGGTATGTAGCGGGCTCTTAAAAATATTGTTAAAAGAATTATTAAATAAGTGAACAAATGGATGAATGAATATAACTTACAAGGCTCTGGGGACTTCAATAGAGATTCTTTCAAAAATTCACAATCTAGTTAATTAACTTTAGTGAAATGTATTAAGTGCTATAGTAAAGGCACATGTAAAGTATGTTGCAAGAACAGAGATGGAGAACTGGAAGGAAGGCTCCAGTGTAATCAGTTTTCCTCTGAGATAGCATTTCTGTGAGAAAAAAGTGATTACACAATATGCCTCCTTGGGGTATGATGGAGAGTTGGCTAGAAAAAGAAGAGGAGGAAGGACATTCTAGGTGGAGGTAACAGTATATGAATAGCTTATTTTTGGACATCAAAACAATGAAGAGAGAGCAGACTCTAGGTACTCAGAGATGTCATTCTGGTCTTTCATAAAGCAAATTTTAAAAATAACAGAAAAAGGCATAGTATGATTTCATTTCAGGGATCCTAGCTCACAGATGAAATGGTTCAAGATGGATTCAAAGAATCTTTCTTAACAATAACTACAAATTACCAACAAGAAAGGAGGATGATCTAAGAGACTGTTGGATATATTTAGATTTTATGTAGAAAAATTAACAGAATATAAATGTAGGAGACCATGCTTTTAAAGAAGTAGAATAAGGGAGATGAACCATAAGAATTATGTGAGACCAGAAGAAACAATGGCTTAGAAAAATTCTAACAGATAAAAAGGGCTTTCAGACCCTCAGTTGGAAAAAGCAATATAATCCCTCCCGGAAGAGGCAACCCCTTTATTACAGAAGTTAGCATAATATAGTAGTTGAGAGAAAGAAGGCAAACCTTATTCTCTATCATTTTATTTCTAGCTTTTCCATTCTGTGAAACAAATTTCAGATTAAAAAGGTTACAGGCAGCAGCAAGTGCAGAAATGAAGATCTAGGTAGATGAATTTTATTTTATATGAGTTTATGTTTCCAGATTAACACATTAAAATTAATAAAATGATTGAATGATTTGATAGTGTAGAGACTTGTTCATGCATTTGAAATATGAAAAATGAGAGAAGGGAGTAACAGAAGAAGTAAGGGCAAGTATAGAAAAAGGTTGTTGCTCCATTTAGGAATGACCTGTAGGCTACTATAAGCTAGTTTTGGTTTAAGCACACACAGAAATTACTTATATTCTGCAATAAATACTCTTTTGAATTATAATAACTGTGTTTAAATCCAGACATTTCTGGCTTAGCCTAGTTGTGAAGATTTGGGTTTAGTTATATTTCAGTATCTATCTATCTATCTACCTATCTATCTATCTATCTATCTGCCTATCATCTATCTATCTATCTGTATTTTTTCCTTTAAACTTTTCTAGATCTCAGACTGCTCTCAAAAGTGCCCTTTGGCTGACCAGTGCAATGGAGAAAATCTCTCAGAACCATAATACTTTTGTTTGGGACATTGATCCCTTAATGAATATTAAGGAATTATTGTGAAATATTATTGAATTTTAAGAGAATTATCCTTAACTATGTGAGAAAACTGTCATTCAGCTCACAAAGACGTGCTCTTCTACTCTTATTTAGCAAGAAATGTATGTTCTGAATGTATCTGGCACATATGTGCATTCATGACACATAACTGGATTTTTTGAGGTCTTTAAGGGGTAAAAGGGAGAAATGATTAAAGCATCCCTGGGGAAATATGACAAACTATTTGAGTCACAAAATTACCCCCAAATAGAGCATGTTCAAAGGGACTTTTTGTCTGCATAGTGAATAAATTATTTTTCATGTGAACTACATACACTTTTGCAACTTAGAATTTAGCAACTCATCTAAACCACTGAACGTTAGGAAGTATTCCTGCCCAGTTTCTTAGAACTTTCACTGTTCCCTTTTCTTCTGAAGGCTGTTGTTGTGAACACATGTGTCAAAAATGATTTATGTGCTTCAAGATAAATCTTGGTCCATGTTGTTAGTCAGAATCTTACTGTGCTGATTCAGGACTGTATCGAAAAGAAATTTATGCATTGACATAGTTAAGCTGTGAAACACTGACATTAAGGTTTTAGATTGTTTCAGTTAGATTGTCTCACTGAGTTCCACACCTTTTTTTGTTCAAAGGTTTTAAATTTTAATTGTACATTGCATTAATTCAATACATTTAAAGGTATTTATTCTTGGTATTTACTAAATTTAAAATTACAAAGAAATAGAAAGGGTTTTCTTTTTCTCTGATGAGAGTAGATAGTAGTAACAATTTTAGCAGTACTCATTATATTTTAAATAATTGATATAATTTTTTGTCTCAAAGAAGAATTTTAAAATTCAGCAGCCTTTTAAGTTGCAAATTCTAAACGTATATATTCCCCAGACATAATAGCAGACATTCAACAGATATTGAAAATTGAGTTTTTCTGTTAAGTTCAGGACCCTCCAATTAAGAGTCTATACATCTTGGAAAAATTTGTGAATATTCTTTAACCTTTTCCTTCCAACGTTACAGTGAGAAGAGAAGACTTTACAGTACATTGAAGCGATCTTAGAAATAAATATGAAAAATTTCCTTAGAAATGTTCAAGGAAATAAAGATTATCTGAGGGAAAATATGAAATGTAAAGAGAATAAAACTGTATTGAATATTTATGATATGAAAAAGATATTTATGCACCTCTATAGTGGTTCTCTAAGACCAGTCTTTTGCTGTGGGCTAGCTTGGTGTTGTTACTCAAAAGGAATAGATTGCTTTCAATATAGAAAAAGGACAAAATAACTCTACTTAAATTCACTTCCTCCCTCCCCCCTCTCTCCTTTCTTCCCTACTGTCTCTCTCCTTTGAACGCTTACTATATGCTCCCACTGTGGTTAAGTTATACTGGTCATACTATGATAGGAAGAGAGACTCCCTGCTGTTGTAGAGCTTGGATCCTAGTGGGAAACTGTCATATGCAGAGATTAAAATGAGGGCATTGAGGGAATGTCCCTGAATTCTATGGCTTTGTAGGTTCTCCAAGTGTATATGGTTGATATTTTTTCTCTTTTGTCCCATTTTCTTTCCTTTCCTTTTTTTTTTTTTTTTTTGCCATTTAATCAATTTTTTAAAAAATAAAGCTATTCTAGTTATTTGTAATTTTGTTGTCTTTTTGATAATAGCCATCCTAGTTGGGGTCAGATGATAACTCATTGCGGTTTCAATTTGCATTTCTCTGATGTTTAGAGCATTTTTTTCATGTATTTTTTGACCATTTGTATGTATGTCTTCTTCTGAGTAATGTTGGTTCAGATTGTTTGCCCATTAAAATTTTTTTCTGTCATGGTTAGGATACTTGAGTTCCTTTTGTATTCTGAATATGAATTCCCTGCCAGTTGAATGGTTTGCAAATATTTTTTCCCATTCTTTGGGTTGTCTTTTCAACCTGTTGCTTGTTTCCTTTGCTGTGCAAAAGCTTTTTAGTTTTATATAATCCCATTTGTTTATTTTTGCTTTTGTTGCATGTACTTTGGAGGTTTATTCATAAAATATTCTCCCTGTATTTTCTTCTAACAGTTTTATAATTTCAGATCGTATATGCAGGCCTTTGATCCATTTTGAGTTGATTTTTGTGTAGGGCAAGATATAGGGGTCTAGTTAAATTTTTCTGTATATGGGTATTTATTTTCCCCAGAATCATGTATTGAAGAGACTGCCTTTTCCTCAATGAGTGTTTTTGGCACCTTTGTAAAAAATCAGTTGGCTATAGATACATGAATAAATTTCCTGTTCTGTTGGTCTAGGTGTCTGTTTTTATACCAGTACCATTCTGTTCTGGTTACTACAGCTTTGTAGTATATTTTGAAGCCAGATAGTGTGATGCCTCCAGCTTTGTTCCTTTTGCTCAGGATTGCCTTGGCTATTAGGAATCTTTTGTGGTTCCAAACAAATTTTAAGATTTTTTTCTTTATTTTTGTGAAGACTATCATTAATATTTTAATAAGGATTGCATTGTATATGTAGATTGCTTAGTGTGGTTATCTTAATACTATTAATTCTTCTGATCTATGAGCATGGGATATCTTTCTATTTGTATACTATTCACTTACTTTCATCAGTGTTTTGTTTTCCTTGCAGATTTCTTTCACATCCTTGGTTAAATTTATTCCTAGGTATTGTGTGTGTGTGTGTGTGTGTGTGTGTGTGTGTGTGTGTGTGTGTATGTGTGTATGGGTATAGCTATTGTAAATAAGATTGCCTTGTTGGTTTCTTTTTCAGCTAATTTATTGTTTGTGCATAGAAATGCTACTGATTTTTGTATGTGGATTTTGCATCTTGCAACTTTACTGAATTTATTAGTTCTAAGTGTTTTTAGGTAGAGTTTTTAGGTTTTTTTTTATATATATGATCATGTCATCTGAAAAGAGACTATTTGATTTCCCCTGTTTTGGTTTAGATGCACTTTAGTTCTTTCTTTCCTTTAATTGTTCTGGCAGGGATTTCTAGTACTATGTTAGATAGGAATGGTGAGATTGGGCATTCTTGTCTTATTTTACTTCTTAGTAAAAAAGTTTTCAGCTCTTTCACATTTAGTATGATGTTAGCTGTAGGTTTGTAATATATGGCCTTTATCGTGTTGAAGTACTCTCCTTCTATCCCTAGTTAATTAAGAACTTTTATAATGAGGGATGTTGAATTTTATCAAATGCTTTTTCTGCGTCTATCAAGATGATCATATGTTTTTATCCTTCATTCTGTTGATATGATATCAACATTTATTGATGTATCACATTTATTGATTTGCATATTTTCAACCATCCTTGCATTCTGGTGATAAATCCCAGTTGATCATGACATATTATCTTCTTGGTGTATTATTGGATTTGGTTTGCTAGTATTTTGTTGAGGTTTTTTGTGTCTGTGTTGATCAGAAATATTGGCCTGTAGTTTTCTTTTTATGTTGTGCCCTTGTCTGGTTTTGATATTGAGTTATGTTGGCTTCATCAGATGAGTTAGGAAGAGTTCTTCCACCTCAAATTTTTTGAAATAATTTGAGAAGAATTGATATTAATTCTTTAAAATTTTGGTAGAATTTATCAGGGAAGTCATTTGGTCTTGGACATGTCTTTGCTGGAAGACGTTTTATGAATTCAATCTCATTATTTATTGTTGGTCTGTTCAGTTTTTCCATTTATTCTTGCTTTAATTTTCATATGTTGTATGTGTTGAAGAATTTATTTAATCTTGATTTTTGAATTTATAGGTGTATAGTTATTCATAATAGTTTTAATAATCATTTGTATTTCTGTTGTGACATCTTTTCTGTTTCTGATTCTTTTATTTAGGTCTTCTTTCTTAGGTCTAGCTAATGGTTTGTCACTTTTGTTCATCTTTTCACAAAGCCAACTTTTTGTTTTGTTGATCTTTTGTGTTTATCTCAATTTTTTTTTCTGTTCTGATATTTTTTTATCCTTCTACTAATTGTGGGTTTGATTTATTCTTGCTTTTATAGTTCTTTGAGATGCAATATTAAGTTGTTTATTTGAAATATTTCTAGTTTTTTTAGTGTAGACATTTATCACTATAAACTTGCCTCTTTTTTTGAGGTAGAGTCTCGCTCTGTCACCCATGTTGGAGTGCAGTAGCATGATCTTGGCCCATTGCAACCTCTGACTCCTGGGTTCAAGCAATTCTTGTGCCTCAGACTCCTGAGTAGCTGGGATTATAGGAGCATGCCACCATGCTGGCTAATTTTCATATATTTTGTAGAAGTGTGGCTTCACCATATTGGCCAGGCCACCATGTAAGATGTAATTTTGCTCCTCATTCACCTTCTGTCATGGTTGTGAGGCCTCCCCCACCATGTGGAACTATAAGTCAATTAAGCCTCTTTCCTTAATAAATAACCCAGTCTCTGGTATTATTATTATTATTTGAGACAGAATCTTGCTCTGTTGCCTAGCTGGGTTAATATTTGCAGTTTTCTTTTTTAATAGAGATGGGATTTCACCATGTTGGCCCGGCTGGTCTTGAACTCCCAACCTCATGTGATCTGCTGGCCTCAGCCTCCGAAAGTGCTGGGGTTATAGGCATGAGCCACCATGCCTGGCCTAAACTTGCCTCTTAATACTGCTTTTGTTTGTTCCATAGGTGTTTGTATGTTTGGGTTCTATTTGCATTTGTTTCAAGGAATTTTAAAATTTCATCCTTAATTTCCTCATTCACCCATTGTTCATACAGAAGCCTGTTGTTTAATTGCCATATATTTGTGTACTTTCAAATGCTCCTCATTGATTTCTAATTTTGTTCTGTTGCAGTTACATAAGTTAGTTTATATAATTTCTATTAAAAAAATTGAGACTAATTGTTCAACTCCCACTTATGAGTAAGAACATGTGGTATCTGGTTTCCTGTTCTTGTGTTAGTTTGCTGAGAATGATGGTTTCCAGCTTCATCCATGTCCCTGCAAAGGATATAAACTCATCCTTTTTATGGCTGCACATTATTCCATGATGTATATGTGCTACATTTTCTTTATCCAGTCTATCATTGATGGACATTAGGGTTGGTTCCAAGTCTTTGCTATTGTGAACAGTGCCACTGTAAACATATGTGTGCATGTGTCTTTATAGTAGAAGGATTTATAATCCTTTGGGTATGTACTCAGTAATGGGATTGCTGGGTCAAATGGTATTTCTGGTTCTAGATCCTTAAGGAATCCCCACACTGTCTTCCACAATGGTTGAACTAATTTACACTCTCACCAACAATGTAAAAGCATTTCTATTTCTCCACATCTTCTGTAGCATCTGTTGTTTCCTGACTTTTTAGTGATGGCTATTCTAATTGGCATGAGATGGTATTTCAATATGGTTTTGATTTGCATTTCTCTAATGACCAGTGATGATGAGCTTTTTCTCATATGTTTCTTGGCTGCATAAATGCCTTCTTTTAAGAAATGCCTTTTTATATCCTTCACTCACTTTTTGATAGGGTTGTTTGTTTTTTTCTTGTAAATTTGTTTAAGTTATTTGTAGATTCTGAATAGTAGCCCTTTATCAGATGGATAGATTGCAAGAATTTTCTCTGATTCTGTAGGTTGTCTGTTCATTCTGATGATAGTTTCTTTTGCCGTGCAAAAGCTTTTTTGTTTAATCAAATCCCATTTGTCAATTTTGGCTTTTGTTGCTTTTGCTTTTGGTGTTTTAGTTATGAAGTCTTTGCCCATGCCTATTTGCTGAATGGTATTGCCTAGGTTTCCTTCTAAGGTTTTTATGGTTTTAGGTCTTATGTTTAAATCTTTAATCCATCTGGAGTTAATTTTTGTATAAGGTGTAGGAAGGTATCCAGTTTCAGTTTTTTGCATATGGCTAGCCAGTTTTCCCAACACCATTTATTAAATAGAGAATTTCCCCCCCATTGCTTGTTTTTGTCAGGTTTGTCAAAGATCAGATAGCTGTACATGTGTGGTGTTATTTCTGAGGCTTCTGTTCTGTTCCATTGGTCTATATATCTGTTTTGGTACCAGTACCATGCTGTTTTTCTTACTGTAGCCTTGTAGTATAGTTTCAAGTCAAGTAGCTTGATGCCTCCAGCTTTGTTCTTTTTGCTTAGGATTGTCTTGGCTATGTGAGCTCTTTTTTGATTCCATATAAAATTTAAAGTAGTTTTTTTGAATTGTATGAAAAAGTCAATGGCAGCTTGATGGAGATAGCATTGAATCTATAAATTGCTTTGGGCAGCATGGCCATTTTCACAATATTGATTCTTCTTATCCAAGACACAGTGTGGGGAATCTCACATACTGGGGCCTGTTGGGAGGTGTGGAGCTAGGGTCAAGATAGCATTAGGAGAAATACCTAATGTAGATGATGGATTGATGGGTGTAGCAAACCACCATGGCACATATACCTATGTAACAAACCTGCATGTTCTGCACATGTACCCCAGAACTTAAAGTATATATATATATATAGAAAAAAACAAGTTAGAAAAAGAAGTTACTCTTCTAAAAAGAGTAGGAAGCAATGTGGTTCAAAAAACTCAGTTTAGCTAGCTGTATGACTTGGAAGATAATTGTCAGCGTTCCAGTCTTCAGTCATTTCATTGTAAGTATAATAAAAACAGTTATTGCTCTCTCTCTGAAAAAAAAATTAAGACTTGTTTCATGTTCTAACATGTGGTCAATCCTGGAGAATGGTCCTTGCACTGATAAGAAGAATATGTATTCTGCAGCTGTTGGGTAAAATGATTTGTAAATGACTATTAGGTCCATTTGCTCTATGGTGCATTTTAAATCCAATGTTTCTTTTTTTTGATTATCTGTCTAGATGATCTGTCCAATGCTGACAGTGGAGCATTGAATTCCTCAACCTTTAATATTATTGTATTGGGGTCTATCTGGCCATTTCAATCTAATAACATTTGCTCTGTATGTCTAGGTGATCCAGTGTTGGGTGTGGGAATTCATTCAGGGTGCTGGCAAAAGTATTAAGGGAAAAATATTAGAGAAAGTTGTAGAATATAGTCCCAAACTCTTTTGGAAGACCTAAGGGTTTTTCCTATAGTTCTTGGCTGGAGGCAGCCAGAGTCTCTTTGCAGGAGCCAGACAGATTAGGCTGCAAAGACAAAGAATGTGAATAGTTTACCTAACTAACTTGTTTACTCATTAGACTTTGATCATTCTGAATGCCTGTCTGGGGTGGGTGGGGGGGTAGGTTGACCAGGGATATTACCCACTAATGGTGTTTGCTTTGGGCATGGGAACCTGTCCTTTAATCTTTAACCTCTAGTGGTGTTGACTCAAGCCTTTGTCAGTTAAACTTACTGAATAAATGTGAGTCTCACTGGCTGGTGGGGGCTGGAGGTCACAACTTTCCAGGGAGTTTACAGCACTCTTCAGGGAGTCTGTAAGCAGCCATGCACACCTAGCCTGCTCATTCACTGTATTCTGCATGTGAATGAATTTATTCATCTGTCACTGAGTCAGGATCTGCAGGACAGACCCCTGCAGGTGGTGACTCTGACAGTTGGGTGCATATATATTTACATTTGTTATATTTTCTTGATGAATTGGTCCTTTATTATTATATATTGGCCCTCTGTTTCCTTTTCATACTTTTTAACTTGAACTGTTTTCTCTTTTATGTATAGCTACTCCTGCTCACCTTGGGTTTTTATTTGTGTGGAATATCTTTTTCCATCCCTTCACTCTCAATCTATGTGTGTGTTTACAGCTGAGATGAATTTCTTACAGGCAGCATATAGTTGGGTATATATTTTTTTAAAGAAATCCATTCAGCTCATCACTATCTTTTAAATGGGAAATTTAGTTCATTTCCTTTCAAGGTTATTATTGATAGGCAAGAACTTATTTGTGTCATTTTACTGTCTCTTTTTCTGGTTGTTTAGTATATTCTTTGTTTCTTCCTCTATTATTGTTTATTTTTGTGGTTGGGTGGTTTTTTGTAGTGATGTTTTGATTTCTTTCTCTTTCTCTTTTGTGTATTGGCTTTCCTGGTGAGTTTTACAGTTTTGTATGTTTCATGATGGTGGTTATTGTCTTTTTACTTCCAGATGTAAGACTCCTTTGAGCATTTCTTATAAGGTCAGTGGATGTACCATTCCATGGTCTGGAGGATGGTGGCCCTCTTTTCACAGCTCCACTAGGCAGTGCCCAAATGTGAACTCTGTGTGTGGGCTCCAACCCCACATTTCCCCTCTGCATTGCCATAGAACAGGTTCTCTATGAGGGCTTCACCCCTGCTACAGACTTTTGTCTGGACAGCTAGGGGTTTTTATACATCCTCTGAAATCTAGGTGGAGGTTCCCAGTACTCAACTCTTGTCTTCTATGCACTCACAAGTCCAACACCATGTGGCAGCTGCCAAGGTTGGGGCTTGCATCCTCTGAAGCAACAGCTGAAGCTGTACTTTAGTTCCTTTTAGCCATGGCTGGAGCTGGAGCAGCTGCAGTGCAGGGCCCTATGTCTGGAGGCTGCAAAGAGCAGTGGGGCTCTTGGCTGGCCCAAGAAGCCATTGTGCTCTCCCAGGCCTCTGGGCCTGTGATGGGAGGGGCTATCTTGAAGATCTCTGACATGCCCTGGAGACATTTTGCCATTGTCTTGGTTGTTAATATGCAGCTTGTTGGCTTAAATTTCTCTTCAGAAAATGAATTTTTTTTTCACCATATGACCAGACTGCAAATTTTCTAAACCTTTGTGCTCTACTTCCCTTTTAAACATAAGTTCCAATTTCAAACCATCTCTTTATGAACACATATAACTGAATGCTTTCAGAATAAGCCAGAATTGGCCTCTTGAATACTTTGCTGCTTGAAATTTTTTCTGCCATATACTCTAAATCATTTCTCTCAAGTTCAAATTTTCACACATCTCTAGGGCAGAGGCAAAATGCTGCCAGTCTCTTCACTAAAGCATAGCAAGAGTGACTTTTGCTACAGTTCATCTCCATTTGGGAACACCTTGGACTGGATTTCATTGTCCATATCACTATTAGCATTTTGGTCAAAACCATTCAACAAGCCACTAGAGAATTCCAAACTTTCCCACATTTTCCTGTCCTCTTCTGAGCCCTTCAAACGATTCCAACTTCTGCCCATTACTGGTTTCACAGTCACTTCCCCATTTTCAAGTATCTTTATAGCAGTACCCCGCTCCCAGTACCAGTTCTCTGTATTAGTTATTTTTACACTACTATAAAGGTGCTACCTGAGACTGGGTAATTTATAAATGAAAGAGGTTTAACTGATGTATAGTTCTTCCTGGCTTGGGAGGCTTCAGGAAACTTACAATCATGGTGGAAGGCGAAGGGGAAGCAAGAACCTTCTTCACAAGGTGACAGGAGATAGAGAGAGTGAGGAGGGAAACGCCAAACACTTTTAAAGCATCAGCTCTCAGGAGAATTTCCTCATTATCACGTGAACAGCATGGAGGGAAACTTTCCCTATGACCCAATCACCTCCCACCAGGTTACTCTGTCAATACCTGTGGATTGTAATTTGAGATAAGATTTGGGTGGGGACCCAGAGCCAAATCATATCAGGCACTTTGATTTTATACTTCTTTCCTTTTGCCTGGAACTCAGACAAGATGTGGAGTTTTCTTATTCTGACCTGTGGTGACAAACATATATTAAGGATCACTGAACATAAAGGGCATGAACTTGAGTTTCTGATGGCGTTATGGGACTTCTTTCTCAGCTCTGCACTAACTACTGACTTCATACATCAGAAAAATAAGACCCCAAATGTGTGACTAGCAGATGAATTCAATTCCTAACTTATAAGAGTTGTGGGGGCAGGGAAGTGTTGGTGGGGCCTTTCTAAAGCCACTACACAATTGTGACTGACTCTCAATTATTAACTAACAGTACCTCTCAATTGTTAGTATGCATATGAATTATGAGGGGACCTTGTTAAAATACAAATTCAGATTCAGTGTGTGTGGAATGGTATCTGAGACACTGCATTTCTAATCATTCTCATATGAAGCTGTTGCTGCTGGTTTGTGAACCCACTTTGAGTAGTAGCAAGGATCTGGAACACCACTATTCTTCCAGTTGAATCACAGAATGTTATTAATTTCCCAATTGTAAATTTACCCTATTTTCTTGTACCTCAGCTACTTGAAACTTACCTGCTTTGTTTACTGCATCATTCTATCATATGTAATTGTCATGACACAAAACAAAAAGAGTTGAAAGAGTAGATCTATCTACTAAAATAAGGACATTTCCAACACGAACTGCAAATCCATAAGGGCCAATTTCAAAGCAAAACAATAGGCAGCTCACATTCCAAGGTTAATGAAAAGGAAGCTTAAGTGCCTCTCTGTAATGTAGTTCTCTGCATAGCCTCATTGTGCACATCCTCTTGAGACAGTAATAGAGGTCTTGGAGCTAGGGATTTTACTGCACGTCTGCCTTAGGAATATTCAACTTTCCTTTGCTCAATTATTTTGAGGACATGCTCTGAATGAGCAGCTAAAGTAATTTCCACTTTTATGATTGCTGGCTACTTATTTGAATATTCCTGTTGCTCTTCTGGAAGTAATGGGCATTTTGAGAGAAAATAGAGACCAATATCTGCCAGAAACATTAGACAATTAGGAAGAAAGAGGTGTCCAAGGAAATCCGGGATTCTGATCTTCCGATATTTCCTTCCTGTGTCTAAAATGAATGTTACATCCCAGCTGGTCTTACCTGCTCACCATTGCCTGAACACAAATGACCCATTCCCACCTCCGTACCTTAGCTCATACTGTTTATTCACCCTCACCCACTAACTTCCCCTACCAGTAATCATTGCTATCCAGTGTGGGTACTTATTATATCAGGCTCTGGGTTATATGCAGAACACAATTTAATTCTCAAGCCATTTTACAAAACAGGTATTATGGATTGCGTTTTTGTGTCCCTCCTCAATTCATATGTTGAAACACTAACCCCCAATGGGATGCTATTAGGAGTTGGAGACTTTGGGAGGTGATTAGGGTTAGATGAGATCATGAGGGTGGTGTCCCAACTTTTACTCCCTAGGCTTGAGTAGTAATTAGAGACTTAGCAACAAGTAAATCCACAACATATTTCAAATGCTGCAATCCTTTGGATCACTAGGACCTCCTTTGATTTTTCATGAAAGTCATCATTCTATGCCAGTCAATACAAGCACTGAAGGTTGAAATGGAGAAAAACCTGATAAAATGTATGTTTTAGATTTGTCTCACATAGATCCTTATCTCCAAAAGCTACGTTTTCACTTCCTTTCTTCCTTGAAAGCCAAGTGAGTCCATTGTCTTTGATATGTTCAGAGCCAGTAGAATCATGTTTGGTTCTCTAGCCAATATTTGGACATAAAACTTTCAGATAAAGTTTCTGTAGTGGTAAAGGAAGATATGGAAGCTCTGAAACTGTGCAACATTTTCAAATGAATGAGTCAGACTAATGAAATTTGGTGCATAATTTAAACAAAATTAATGGTATAATGGTGGGAGGGGATATTAGATATATTTTTGGTAAGTAACAAAACTAATGATGACGTTTTTATGCAAGAGATGTAAACATGAGGAAAAGGAGAATATTCTTTGTCTTAATTTTTTGCTCCAAATAAAAAACTATTTTTTCATTTTCCCTAAAATATAAACAATCATTTTTGTTCTAATTGGATAAACAACTTTATGGAAATTTATATAAAAGCACAGAAATATAAATTTCACTTCTTAAAAATAACATCTTTGTTAGTTTATTATTACTAAGCTTATGATCATAATGGAAATGTCAAAGGATGCAGACTGAGAGAAAAACTGCATTTTGGTGCATATACTTTCAGACGTTTCACTGTAATACTATTTTGTTGCTGATTTGTTTTACTTTTACATGTTGATCCTGTTGTAGTTCATAAGTGTGATGCTTGGATCTTCCCATTCATGTGTGAGATGTGTCTCACTCAAACGTCGGCATGGCATTAGCCATGTGGAAAAAAAAGCCTTTTTCGTGTAAATAAGTACCTACCTACAACATACTTTTAATTGACCTTACAGCATTTCATTATGTGGGTGTGCCTTAACTTATCACTTTTGCTGGATGTTTAGGTTGTTAGCAATTTTGCTGTTGCATACTGTGCTATGATGACAATTAGTAGAGCCTGTTTATTCACATTTTAATATTTATTTTTATGTAGCTACATATAACATTATTTCCTTAGTATGTTGATGTAGAGTTACTGAGTTGAAGATAAGAAACACTACTTCCTTAAAAAATAGGTGTGGACCATGGAATATCATACACCCATACAAAAGAATGAGTTCATGTCCTTTTCAGGGACATAGATGTAACTGGAAACCATAATTCTCAGCAAACTAACACAGGAATAGAAAACCAAACACTGCTTGTTCTCACTCATAAGTGGGAGCTGAACAATGAGAACACATGGACACAGGGAGGGGAACATCACACACTGGGGCCTGTTGGAGGGTAGGGGACTGGAGAGGGATAACATTAGGAGAAATACCTAATGTAGATTACAGTTGAAGGGGGCAGCAAACCACCATGGCATGTGTATACCTACGTAACAAGCCTGCACATTCTCCACATGTACCCCAGAACTAAAAGTATAATAAAAGAAAGTAATATCTCCATTAAACTGTGTGTGAGCTCATTGGGGGCAGGATTACTATCTTATTGATCTCTGTATTTTTAATCTGATTAAAAAATACATGATATAAGATGGACACTCAATAACAATTTATTGAATAAATGAATCTAATAAAATACATTACTCCAAAAAATAGGTATGGAATTTTAGATCAAAAGTCAACTACATTATCCTGACTTCTGAAATATATCACCAGTTACTCTCTCAAAACTTTTTTGGCTCATGAATGCTTTCATTTTTCTGAAAGTTTACCTACTCTAGGTATTATTTTTGCATAACTAAACCAAGATTTTTAAAAACCAGATTCTTTAAACGGAGGTTAGAATGACAGAGAAGGTAAATAATGATAAATTATAATGACAAGAAGTTTCTCATCTGAGCTACTTTAGAGTGTCTATACCTTCACTGAAATCCAACTCTCACTATACGTCGTTAAATCAAGCCAGGATCTGATTATATGTATGATTTTGTCGGATTGTAGCATTTAAAAAAATGTTTGATTACCTTGTTCTTTTGAAATATCATGGTGAATACCACGAAGCAATGAATTTTGCTTCCACATCTTCTATTTATATATTTTCCCAATGTGACAGGTAAAACATTAGAATATAATAATTTCTCATCATCTTGCCCTTTGAGTTAGGAATAAGTCATTTTAAACATTCAGCAAATTGGGTCTTTTCATGTAAAGTATGATGTATTTATGACCTACTGCTACCTTATAGCTACCACAAACTTGGCTACTTAAACCATACCAATTTATTATCTCACAGTTCTTTAACTCAGAAGTCCGGTGAGCTCAGCTGTATTCTCTGGCCTGGCTTTCATAGGCTGAAATCAAGTTGTTGGCAAGCTGGATTAGTATTCGAAGGCTCTGAGGGAGAATCTTCTTCCAAGCTTATTCAGGTTGGCTGTCAGAATCCAGGTATTTGGGCTTCAGAGGTGAAGTCTCTGCTTCCTTGCAGGCTGTGAACGAACAGCCTCTCTCAGGGACGTAAAGTCACCTGAATTCCTCCATCTCCAGATATGCTAGTGTGCTTTGAGTCATTCTCACACTTGGAATCTCCTTCACTTCTCCTTCTGCACTGCTTCTGCCTGCAGCTAGAGAAAGTTCTCTGCTTTTAAGGGCTTATGTGATTAGAATGTGCCCACCTTGGTAATAAAAGCTACAATTCCTATTTTAAGGCCTATAACCTTAATTACATATTCCAAGACCCTTTTGCCACACAAGGTAACGTATTTATTGGTCTCAAGGTTTGGGGTATGAATATCTTTGGGGGACTATTCTGCCATCTTCACTGTATAAAACCTCTGTTATGTGACCTGTCTACCACATTCCTCAATTCTAAATCAGGAATATGAGGTTATTGTCTTTTGGAGCTGAGGGAAAGACTTCACAAGTATCCATTATAAGAATTACTTATTATTTATTTATAAATGAACATATCCAAATGTATGGAAAATAGAGTGAACAGTATAAAGTATTCTACATACTCGTAACCCGTATGAGTCAGTTGTCACACTGCTATGAAGAAATACCCAAGACTGGATAATTAATAAAGAAAAGAAGTTTAACTAATTCACAGTTGTGCATGGCTGGGGAGGCCTCAGGATATTTAGAATCATGGAGAACAAAGGAGAAGTGGGCATGTTATTCACAGGGCTGCAGGAAGGAGTGAGTTCAAGCAGGAGAAATGCCAGACACTCATAAAACCATCAGATCTCATGAGATCCACTCACTATCACAAGAACAGCATGGGAGAAACTGCTCCCATGATCCATTTACCTCCACCTGGTCCCGCCCTTCACATGTGGGGATTATGAGGATTACAATTCAAGATGAGATACAGCCAAACCATTATCACCCAACTTCTAACAATTAGGAACAATCTGCCAATCTTAATATATCTATTTGTTCACAGCCTGCTTTTTTGTTTTGGTGTACTTTCAGATGGAAGAAAATATTTTTATCTGTGAAGACTAATTAGACTTTGTATTTTATTGAAGTTTAATATAATACAAATAAAAGAACAAAAGGATAATAATTTAACAAAGCAAAAATAATATTAGTGCTTTCCTTTTGTTTAATGGATGGAAAATAATCTTTGAGGTATTAAAATCTTGCCTGACTTACACAATTAAACATTATGATTCATTGACATTTTGCATTAATGATCTCACAACATAGAATTTCCTAATTTCATTCTTGTGCTGATCTCAAGGGAAAGTTGAAAATAAGGGAATGGACTCAGTCCTCGCACATATTTATCTGTTTTCTGTGTCTGTATTTTATCTATTCTGGATATTTTATGTGAATAGAATAATACAATAGGTTGTTTAACTTAGCAAAGTATTTTCAGGGTTCATCCATGTGGTAACAGGTATTAGTACTTCATTTTTCTGTCACCAAGTAAAAATCCACTGGGCAAATACACCACGTTTTATTTGTCCATTTATCAGTTGATGGACAGTTAAAATTTTTCCAGTTTTTTGCTGTTATGAATAATGCTGCAATAAACACATAGAAAATTTTGAATATACATTTGGTTTTGTTTCTCTTGACATATTCCTGGGAGTAGAAATATTGAGTCTTATAGTAGCTTTTTGAAGAACTGCCAAACTAATTTTTAAAGTGGTTGCACCCTTTTACAATTCTTCCTGCGACATATCAGGGTAATCTATACATTTTTTAAGGTTACAACGTGTATCTATGTCATGGTTTTATATATAATGGACAAATACTGAATATTGTTGAATGAACCAATGAATGATATCAATGAGAAGTTAAATTCTAATATATAATCTTCTTAAAAGTTAATATTCAATATACACAAAATAAGTACTTAATGTACTGAGTTCTACAAATACATGACAAGTGTGTTTTTCTGTAGTAAATCTGAAATATCAGTAATAGCTGCCTGTCAGTCTGTTCTCATGCTGCTATGAAAAAATATCTGAGATTGGGTAATTTATAAAGGAAAGAAGTTTAGTTGACTGACAGTTCAGCATGGCTGGGAAGGCCTCAGGAAACTTACAATCATGGCAGAAGGGGAAGCAAACACGTCCTTCTTCACATGGTGGCAGGAAAGAGGTGTGCAAAGCCAAGCGGGGAAATGCCCCTTATAAAACCATCAGATCTCATGAGAACTCACTGACTATCATGAGAACAACATGGGGGAACCACCCCCATGAACTAATCACCTCCCATGGGGTCCCTCTCACAACATATGATGATTACAATTTGGATTACAATTCAAGATGAGATTTTGGGTGGGGACACAGCTAAACATATTACTGCCTATCTTTGCTTGAGCTGCTGTAACAAAATACCCTACATTGGGTAGCTTAGAAACAACATGTAGGCAAACCCAAAGAAAAACTCTGTGTAAAATAATAAACATACTGTCTAATTAGTGGAGTTTCCTGTGTGACCAGTCATTTTGTTTGGTATTTTGATCTTTCTCCTCAGGCAGCTGGTATACTTTATGTGCCTGATAATCATTGGTTGGCCACTCATAATTAAGAGAAGACTGGCTTGCTGGTGTAATTCCCCCTTCCTGGTGCAGTGGTGATGTGATGGCACACTCTCTGTGTGTGAGGTAGAGTTGAGTGGGAACTGACATACCTCACTTCAGGATGAAAAGGAGCAGGCTGCCACGCTGTGGATCTCAAAATTCCAGGTGCGGAGCGATTTACTGTGGGCATCAATATTCACCTTCAAAACATTAGCTTACCTAGACATTCAGTTTATAAAGAAAAGGCTTTTTTTGCTTGTTTCCTTTTTACCCCAGAGACAAAAGCACATGACTCGGAATGGGGCGGAAGAAACTGATGAAGGTTGCCACGTGGGTTAGTGTTCTTTCTAGAACACCTGTACTGTAATCAGTGTACCTTTTTCTTGCTGCTTATGAAACTAAAACTGAATCCCTGGGATGCCATAGGGATAATGGTCATTTAATTGTCTTCTAAATTGGCATATTTTGAGATAAATGGGGGGCTTCTATTAATTATTCTAGAAAAATAAGTTAAAGACTGCCCTAGAAAATCATAATACAAGATATTTCATCTATATGATGGGCTTTTAACTTTTCAGATACTTAGCAATTTACTCAAACTTTTCCTGCTTGTTTTATTAACCCACTTACATTTATTTTTGATCTTTCAGAAATATGTTGACATTTCTTATTTGTTGCTAAAGTATGCACGCACACCTTCATTTCCCTGCCACATTATCTTTTTTATATGAGTTTGTTCTATTTTATACTTGTATCCTTTTTTTTTTTAATCAGTAGGGTTTTGTGAGGTATCAGAGAAAAATATGTGTGCAAAATTACATCTATAATTGACAGAATTTTAAAGAAAATAAGTTTAACTTTGGCATTTGTAGATTTAATTGATGCCACCAGTGAGGCTGCATTAATTATGATTTATGATAAAATTAGGGTCTGACAAAAGTGAATATTTATTAAATATACCGTGTTGATAGTTAGAATTAGAACCAGAATATACGCTCTCTAGGTAGAGAAAAAGACTTTAAGCAACGATGAAAACACTTGTATAGCATTTGTATAAAAATGAATTTTGCTAATATAACCAAATTGGGCATGAGATCAGTACCAAACAATGAATAGTCTGAGTTGCAAAACATTTTAAAAGAAATGCAAATTTTAAGCTTTTACATGTGCACTTCATTGCTCTCTGAGATCATTTGGATAGCAGAGGAAAAGACATTTCAGGAAGAGGGTATATGAAGTGTGATACTCTGAGCAAGGGGCTTGCCTGCTCTGTTCAAAGAACAGTGATGTGTGATGAGGCCAGTTTAGTCAAAGTGAAATGAATAAGGGAGGAGGTAAGGTAGTCAGAGAAGTAATGGGGCCAGCTCATGTAGGTCCTGGTATACCATGGTAAAGGCTCTTAGTTTTCATTCTGAGTGAGATGGAAAGCCATTGAAAGGTTGTGAATAGAGGAGTGAGATTCATGGAATCTCTATATCTGCTCTTTGGAGAATATGCTGAAACTGGACAAACTTAAGAAACAGTAGGTCAGGTAGGAGGCAATTGCAATAATACAACTAAAAATTATTATGTCTTGGACCAAGTTGATGTTTTGTGATGAACAACTAAAGTCTGGATCTATTTTGAAGATAGAGAAAGTAGGGTGCACTGAGAAATTTTATGTAGATAAGGAAAGACATACAGAATGGTGCCCAGATTTACATGTCCTAGTTAGATATGAGCTGTATGAGGACAGGAGTCATATATGCTTGCTGAGTATTTTATCCTTTTCTAGTATCTAGTTCATGGACAGCAATAAGTACTGAATGAATGAACAAAACATTCATGTAGGACACTGTGTCAAAATTTGTATATAAAGCAGGGAGTCCCTCTTTTCTAGGCTACCAAATTCTTGATCTTTCTGAAAGTCTTTTTTCTCAGGTACAGGGATGGAAGATGTATGGATTCTTCCTTTTGGATCCAGGCGCTTGTTCCAAATGTCCTTCTGTCATTCTCACACTGGTGGTTCTTGCCCTACAGGGCAGTGGTTGGTTATTCTTTACCTTTTTAGATCATGCAGGGAAAGGTGTTGTGTAGACCAGCGTCCTCTGTTTCCTCCAAGACTCAGACCACTCAAAGTACATGTTCATTTTCAGAGAGAAAGAGAGGCCATATCCCATTTTCTCAGAATCTAACACATTTTCCCACTTGTTTTTTGAAAGAGTCTTTTTATTTTGAAAGAGTGACTTCTGACCTCTCAAGGAAACTTTTGCAACATGAGTCTTCAGAGCCCTTGATTTGGCACTACCTATGGCACAGAGCACCCCAATCAAGGGCATGAGTCATTTTAATCCTTTTACTCTGGTAATTTTCTGTTATGGGTAGAACACAATTATTTCCTTGGTGGTGCCTAGAAACAGTGTATGTTGACCTAGTTACAAATGTTCTTTACATAGAATAATACTATGCAGTGTAGAAAAATCTATTTGAACATATTTTGGAGTAAAATGATATAATAAAGAATAAAACTCAAAATTCTACTTTCAACATTTTTGCCACAGGGAAAGGTGATGAATCCAATTAATAAAGCTCATGATTATGAAAAAAAGTATATAAAGGATAACAGAATAAAGTTTTGAGTTTTAGTTTTCAAAAGATCATTCATCCTTGTGATGGTTTTTAAAGTTGTTGGAGAGATAATGATGAAAAGTATATCAGAATGCCTAGAAATTAGGTGTATTACTCTAGCAACTGAGAGAGTTAATTCTGAATTTTGAAGAGAAAAAAGCAAAAGGGAAAAAGAAAAAGTTGTCACCTTCAGAAGAACCAAGCCATTGAAAATATGTCTTTAACTGTTAAGTTGATTGGATTGCTGTGAAAATGTCAAGCATCTCTGTGCTAATTGCTTAGAACATCCTTCTATTTACTACTTAAAAAAAGTAATAAAATGTAAAAAAGTACCTTAGATCTAGATTTCTGAATCTACACAAGTATGTTCATTTTAGATATTATAATGGTAAATGTGTAAAGCATGTTTCAAATTTTTCAGTTAATTCCTTTATAAAAGCAACTGTTATTCAAGGAATCTATAGTGAGGGTGAGGTTATCATAGACTTTTCTTGCTAATTTTAGGTTGCAAATTTCTAACCAGCTTTCTATAGAAAGTGTAGTATTAGACAAATTTGGGAAATAAATGACATTTCTTTTCTACTGTGGGATCCTGTGCTTCATAAGAAACACTTGAAGAGTTTCTGTACCCCAGTTTAGGAAAATGTTTTCGGGCAACAGCTTAAAAGCAACACTTATGTGACTTTTTTTTAATTTTATTTTTTATTTTTTTTTTATATACTTTTTATTGCATTTTAGGTTTGGGGGTACATGTGAAGAACATGCAAGATTGTTACATAGGAACACACATGGCAGTGTGATTTGCTGCCTTCCTCCCCATCACCTATATCTGGTATTTCTCCCCATGCTATCCCTCCCCAACTCCCCACCCCCTGCTGTCCCTCCCCCTTTTCCCCCCGACAGACCCCAGTGTGAGATGCTCCCCTCCCTGTGTCCATGTGTTCTCATTGTTCAACACCCGTCTATGAGTGAGAATATGCGGTGTTTGGTTTTCTGTTCCTGTGTCAGTTTGCTGAGAATGATGGCTTCCAG
>PVKV010029102.1:0-18722 GCA_004027835.1 Alouatta palliata | reverse complement strand
CAAAGTGCTGGGATTACAGGCGTGAGCCACCGCGCCCAGCCAAATTTAACCATTTTAAAGTGAACGTCAGTGGCATCCAGTTCATTCACAATATTGTGCAACCACCACCACTATCTACTTCCAAAAAATTTCCATCACTCCAAAATAAACACTGAGTTTGCTTTTATTTCATGTCAGACAGGTAATGGGCCAACACTATCACAAGGTTTGAGGGAGGCACGTCTCACGTGAGGGTGAAAACCCAATCACCACACTTAGAAACTACAAGAAGACCAGGCGTGGTGGCTCATGCCTGTAATCCCAGCACTTTGGGAGGATAAGGCGGGCGGATCATGAGGTCAGAAGTTTGAGACCAGCCTGGCCAATAAACCCCGTCTCTACTAAGAATACAAAAATTAGCTGGGTGTGGTGGCGCACACCTGTAGTCCCAGCTATTTGGAAGGCTGAGGCAGAAGAATCGCTTGAACCCAGGAGGCAGAGGTTGCAGTGAGCCAAGACTGCACCACTGCACTCTAGCCTGGGTGACAGAGCGAGACTGTCCTTTGGGCCAAGCATGGGATGTTGTATCCGTGTGGGTATAACCCTGACTGTAGCCAGGGGCACAAGGACCACTGGGGGCCGTTGAGCATTCTGTGTACTGCCCAACTCCAGAGGGCACACAAAGCCTCAACTGGCTCAGGCCTGGGTCACCTGCTTCTCTGGTCCTTATGGGGGAAGTTTGGCTACCAAGGCGCTGCTGCAGGGTGAGCAGGAGAGTGCCCCGGGGAAGATTTGTCTGTCCCTCCCAAGTAGCTGTCAGAGCAGGGACTTCCCCTAAAGGCAGGACATGGGGACTGAGGCTGAGGCCACTTGCTCACCACTAGCCTCTGCTCTCCTGCAGCTCAGCATTGACAGTTGCTGGGTGGGCTCCGTCTACTGCCCCCATTCTGGCTTCACGGCCACCATCTATGACACTATTGCCACCGAGAGCACCCTCTTCATTCGGCAGAACCAGCTGGTGTACTACTTTACGGGCACCTATACCACACTTCATGAGAGCAACCACGGCAGTGGTGAGTGGGCCGTCGCGGGGCCCACGCCTGAGGAGGGAACCCCTCCATTGAAGGCCCCTGGGACTGGAATTGCCATGGGTGGGGTGGGGGAAAAGGAAATTGCCCAGCCCCTGAATCACCCCTGCCCACCCCAAATGGGCCTTCCCTTGCCCTTTTTTTTTGCCAGCATGAGGCTTCTACTCAGACCCTCCTGGAAATTGTGAGCCAGCCGAAGAGGGGGTGTGAGAGTGAAGGGAGGTCACAGAGAGTCGTGTGCACACACACGATGGCAGAAGGACATGCCAAGAGAGATCAGATGGGAAGAGAGAAAGTCAGAGGGAGAGGGGCATGGGAAGTCAGAAAGTCAGAGCAGGAGAGAGAAACAGACAGCAAAACCTCAAGGAAAGCTCATCTGAGAGGAGAAAGAGTCTAGCTGCAGTGGCTCATGCCTGACCACTCAGGAGGCTGAGATGGGGGGATCGCATGAGCCCAAGGGTTTGAGGCTGCAGTGAGCCATGATTGCACCACTGCATTACAGCCTGGGTGACAGAGCAAGACTCTGTTTTATTAAAAAACAAAACAAAACAAAAAAAACGCCAGGAGTGGTGGCTCCTGTCTGTAGTCCCAGCACTTTAGGAGGCTGAGGCAGGTGGATCATGAGGTCAGGAGTTCAAGACCAGCCTGGCCAAGATGATGAAACCCTGTCTCTACTAAAAATATAAAAATTAGCTGGGTGTGGTGGTAGGCACCTGTAATCCCAGCTATTCGGGAGGCTGAGGCAGAGAATCGCTTGAACCCGGGCGGTGGAGATTGCAGTGAGCTGAAAGTGCACCACTGCCCTCCAGACTGTGTGGCATGACACTCTGTCTCAACAACAACAAAAAAGGGGCTGGGCGCAGTGGCTCATGCCTGTAATCCCAGCACGTCAGGGCAGGTGGATCACTTGAGGTCAGGAGTTCAAGATCAGCCTGGGCAATGTGGTGAAACCCTGTCTCTAATAAAAATACAAAAATTAGCTGGAAGTGATGGTGGGCATCTGTTATCCCAGCTACTCAGGAGGCTGAGAAAGGAGCATTACTTGAACCCAGGAAGCAGGTTGCAGTGAGCTGAGATCATGCCTCTACACTCCAACCTGGGAGACAGAGTAAGACTGAGTCTAAATAAAAAGAGAGAGAGAGAGGAAAAAGAGAGACTGTTGATTCAATTTCATCTTTTAAATGATACCAAAGCTCTCCTATTTCTTCTAGTCCCCCCTCTTCCGATCTTAGTGAGAACTGTCAGCTTACAGAGTCACCGGAAATTGGACTGTAACTTACATTTCATGAGTGAATTCATGTTCCCAGCAATTGCTTTCTCTCTTACATAGGGCACTTTGACAGTGGGAGGAACCAAATTCAAGTTGCCTTAAGCCACAGAAAAGGGGTGTTTATTGGTTTCCATGGCTGAAAAGCCCGGAAGCGTGTTGGTTTCAGGAATGGCTGCACCCAGGAGCTCACTGTCACGGTTAAACAGTCACCTCCTTGTGCATGGCTTGGTGACTCCGGCCCCTGCCCAGCACCTATAGACTTTTATGCCCCTCGGAAGCCCTAGAAAACAGCATCTTGTTACTGATTGCAAGCTGGAATTGCCTCTGATTTGCCCAGCTTGGTCACCTGCTAATCACTGTGGCCAAGAGACTGCAAGGAAGGGGTCAGCCCAATCTGACCCTCACGGACAGAGTGTGAACAAGGAGGATTTTTTTCAAAGGCAGCAGGTACCCTCTGCCAGGTGCCCCTGACACCACCCTGAACAGGTGCTTCAGCACTAGAGGACAGATAACAGACTCACTAAAGCTAGGGAAATGTGGGTGGGGGGCATAGGCCCCAGGCCCAGCCACCTGGATCTAAAGCCCCATGCTGGCCTTCCTAGACAGCTGGGTTCGTGTCCTGGCCAGCGAGTGCATCAAGAAGCTGTGCCCTGTGCATTTTCATGCCAATGGCTCTGAGTACGTAATGGCCCTTACCGTGGGCAAGAATGAGGGTTTTGTACACCTCGGGACCATCACAGGTAAGGGTGGGGACCTCTAGGAGCCCCAGGGACCCCTCCACACCCTCCCACCTCCAAGGATGCTAACCTTGGGCCCTCAATCCTCACCTTGTGCCCTCAGGAGGGGCCCCAGGCTGCGGGTGGTGGTGGTGGTGGTGGTAGTGGAGGGATGTGTTTGTAGGGGTAGGACTTGGGGGGCTGTTACATGTATTTTTCATGATGTATTTGGTTTTAAAGGGCAGAAGAGCCAGACTTGGTGGCTCAGGTTTGTAATCCCAGAACTTTGGGAGGCTGAGGCAGGCGGATCACATGAGGTCAGGAGTTCAAAAACAGCCTGGCCAACATGGTGAAACCCTGTCTCTACTAAAAATGTAAAAATTAGCCAGATGTGGTGGCAGGCACCTGTAATCCCACTACTCGGGAGGCTGAGGCAGGAGAATCACCTTAACTCAGGAGGAGGAGGTTGCAGTGAGTCGAGATTACACCACTGCACTCCAGCCTGGGCAACAGAGTAAGACTCTGTCTCAGAAACAAACAACAACAACAAAAAACACAAAATGACAGAAGCCCAATTCAAAAATAATTTAAGCACAGTGGGGCATGGTGGCTCATGCCTGTAATCCCAGCACTTTGGGAGGCTGAGGTGGGTGGATTACCTGAGGTGGAGACCAGCCTGGCCAACATGGCAAAAACCGTTTCTACTAAAAATACAAAAATAAGCCGGGTGTGCTGGCATGCACCAGTAGTCCCAGCTACTTGGGAAGCTGAGGCACGAGAATCACTGTAGTCCCAGCTACTGGGAAGCAGAGGTTGTAGTGAGCCGAGATCATGCCACTGCATTCCGGCCTGGGCAACAGCGTGAGACTGTCTCAATAATAATACTAATAACTTAAGCACAAAGAATTTGATGACTTATATAAATGAAAAGACAGGTTCAACTTCAGGTATGGCTGGATCCAGGGGCTCACAGGGTATGTCATCTGGACTCCATCTCTTGGTAACGTAGTGAGGCATGATAATTAATTATAGCACAGATTCTGGAGAGAGACTGCTCCATCACACCCTTGCTATGTGCCTTTGGATATGTAACTTGACCTCTCTGATCCCGTTTTCTTCACCTACAAAATGTGGCTAATGGTAGTACTAGTATCTAGGTCACTAGGTTGATATAAAGATTAAATTTTTTGTAAAGGTCTTAGTGCTAGGGCTATAGTGAGCGTTACGAAGGGTTTATTATTATTGGTCCTATAATTTGCCTCCATTTTCAGGTAGCTATTCCTCCATTGGAGGTTAAAGGTGGCCCCTAAAAGCTTGAGACTCAAGTCAGCTACTAGTCTGAATCACGCCAAGAGAATAAAGACAGCTCCTTTTCCATTAATTCTAACACAAGTCCCAGAGTAAACTCTGTTTGGCCCATTGACCCAATGTGGGTCACATGGCCAGACCTGAGCCAATTACCATGACCAGAGACAGACATGCTCTGATAGGCCAGGTGTGAGTGAGGCAAGGCCAGGGAATGAGATCCCAAGGATTGAGGGGCTGGGAGGCATGAGGAGGACGATCAGCATTGGCTTGATGGGCTGCCAGACAGGAGGGAGAGGGCCTGAACGTAAATTCCACCTTGCTCTGCAGATGGCCAGGTGTCCTTTGAGATGTTGCCCAAGCTGTGGTCTGTGTGCCAGCAGATAGCAGGTACTCATCCCTCCGACGGGTCTGTGGCGGGAGGCTGGGGCACTGAGGATGCACAACAGCAGGGGAGGGCGGCAGGGGTCATGGGAAAGAATGGGCAGTAATCCCAGCACTTTGAGAGGCCAGGGGGCGGGGGAGCAGATCACGAGGTCAGGAGATTGAGACCATCCTGGTTAACACGGTGAAACCCCATCTCTACTAAAAATACAAAAAAATTATCCGGGTGTGGTGGCAGGTGCCTGTAGTCCCAGCTACTCGGGAGGCTTAGGCAGAAGAATCACATGGACCCGGGAGGCGGAGGTTTCAGTGAGCCAAGATCACACCACCATACTCCAGCCTGGGTGACAGAGCGAGACTCCATCTAAAAAAAAAAAAAAAAGGGCAGTGTCTCAGGGAGGGGTGAGCATTATGTGGAGGGTCACAGCCAGCACAGGACCAAGGCTATTGAGCCCTGGGCGGCCCTGGACTGCCCTTTTCTCTCTCAGTTTACACCTGTAACATAATTTGGTCCGAATACATCGCGGGCGAATATACTCTACTGCTGCTGGTGGAGAGTGGATATGGTGGCAGCAGTAAATTGTACCAGGTGGTCACCTACAACAGAGGTAATCGGGGTGACGCAGAGGGCGGGTGCAGAGGGGCAGGAGCCCAGACTGTGAATTGCATGCCCTCCTGAGGGATCTGTGTCCAGCAGACAGAGGAAGGGCGAGATTACCTATGTCACTCCTGGATGAGGGGTAGCAGTAGAGAACAGAGTATAGGTTTGGTGATCCAAAAGGGCCCTGTGACTCACAATAAGATTTTATTTTACCTGCAGTGAGAATAGGGCCACCATGTAGAGTTGTACAGGCCGTGCACTGCACAAAACCCCCAACCAAGGGGTCAGAGGAGACGAGTCTTGTGCCTTAACAGGACTGTTTCCCCTCAAAGGCAGTGCCTTTCTATAATTCACTTGAAGAAACTCTTAAGGGCTAGGCATGGGGCTCACACCTGTAATCCCAGCACTTTGGGAGGCCAAGGTGGGCGGCTTGCTTGAGCTCAGGAGTTCAAGACCAGCCTAGGCAACATGGCGAAACCTCATCTCTACAAAAAATACAAAAATTGGCCGGGCGCCGTGGCTCATGCCTGTAATCCCAACACTCTGGGAGGCTGAGGCAGGTGGATCACCTGAGGTCAGTAATTGAAGACCAGCCTAGCTAACATGGTGAAACCCCGTCTCTACTAAAATCACAAAAATTAGCCGAGCATGATGGTGGGTTCCTGTTATCCCAGCTACTCGGGAGGCTGAGGCAGGAGAATCGCTGGGAGAACCTGGGAGGCAGGGGTTGCAGTGAGCTGAGATGGCGCCATTGTACTGCAGCCTGGGCGAAAGAGCAAGACTCCATGTCAGACAAAACCAAACAAAGCAGAAAAACAAAAATTAGCTGGGTGTGGTGGCGGTACATGCCTGAAATCCCAGCTACTCCATAAGCTGAGGTGGGAGGATCACTTGAACCTAGGAGGCAGAGGTTGCAGTGATCTGAGATCATACCACTGCACTCTAGCCTGGGCGACAGAGTGAGATCCTGTGTCCGGGGGAAAAAGAAAAGAAAAGAAAAGAAACTCAAGGGACTGGCAAGGCTGGATGGGAAGCTCTTTGGAGGGTTTTGCAGGAGGCTGGGAAGCGAACAACTTGCTCCAGCTCCCAGTTTTCAAAGCGCAGGACCTCAGGAGATTTTGCTGTGTTCTTCTCACCTGTAGTTACTGATGAAATGGACATTGTCTACGAAGTCCCAGAATTTGTCCCTGAAGGTAGGGGGAGAAGGTAGAGGTGGCCTTAAGGGCGGCTGTGGGCCAGGAGGGGCCCAGGTGACCCCCACCTCACTGCTTGTGTCCTCTCTTCCTCTGCCCCGGTCAGCTCGAGGGTTGGAGTTCCTGATGATCCTAGGGACAGAGAGCTACTCCAACACCCCAATGGTCCCCAAGGGCATCTCCTTTAACCCGTACAACAACTTGATCTTCATCTGGGGCAACTTCCTTCTGCAGAGGTGGGCCACCCCGGCGGGCCAGGGATGCTCTGTCTCCCCAGCGCCTTTAGGGCGAGGGCCCTTTCTGAAGTCTCACCAAGCCTTCAGAGGATGCCCAGATCCAGAAGTTATCAGGACCGCGGGGGAACACATGGGTAGGGTCGTCAGTGCTGGAACCGGGGGACGCCACTATTCTAATGCTGTGGGAGCCCTTTTCTTAAAGACCCAGATTGTGTGAGTAATAGATGAACAGTTTCTAGGGTTTTTTTTTTTTTTTTTTTTTTTTTTAAGACGGGGTTTCACCATGTTGGTCGGGCTGGTCTTGAACTCCTAACCTTAGGTGATCCGCCCGCCTTGGCCTCCAAAGTGCTTGGATTACAGGCGTGAGCCACCATGCCCGGCCCGTTTCTAGGGTTTTTTGTTTGTTTTTGATTTTGGGGAGAGATAGAGTCTGTCACCCAACCTGCAGGGCAGTGGCACAATCTCGGCTCACTGTAGCCTCCACCTCCCGGATTCAAGCGATTCTTCTGCCTCAGCCTCCTGAGTAGCTGAGATTATAGGTATGCGCTCCACCACGCCCAGCTAACTTTTGTATTTTTAGTATAGACAGGGTTTTACTATGTTGGCCAGGCTGGTCTTGAGCTCCTGACCTCAGGTGATTCTCCCACCTCGACCTCTGAAAGTGCTGGGATTACAGACATGAGCCACTGCTCCCAGCTAATTGACAAGCATTTCCTTCCTTCCTTCCTTCCTTCCTTCCTTCCTTCCTTCCTTCCTTCCTTCCCTCCTTCCTTCCTTCCTTCTTTCCCTCCTTCCTTCCTTCCTACCTTCCTTCTTTTTTTTTTTTGACAGAGTCTAGCTCTGTCAACCAGGCTGAAGTGCAGTGACGAAATCTTGGCTAACTGCAACCTCTGCCTCTTGGGTTCAAGTGATTCTCCTGCCTCAGCTTCTCGAGTAGCTGGGACCACAGGCGTGTGCCACCATGCCCCACTATTTTTTTTATAGTTTTAGTAGAGACAGGATTTCATCATGTTAACCAGGATAGTCTCAATCTCCCGACCTCATGATCCGCCCGCCTCGTCCTTCCGAAGTGCTGGGATTACAGGCATGAGCCACCACATCTGGCCTTGACAAGCATTTTCCAGGGACAGTTTAGGATCCTCTGTGCCCCAGCCACCCTCTTGCCCCTCAGGAACCTAGGGGCTCCTGAGCCACCTTCATGGGTGGCTGGAAACTGCCAGTTTGGCTTGATGCTCCTGTTTTACAGATGGGAGCTGGAGACTCTCAAAGGGTTTGGGGTCAGGGGGAAGGAGCTAGGATTTCCTTTGCATGTCCTCAAAGTGAAGAAACTGAGTAAGTGGCTCTCATGTTACTAGGCCTGGAGTTGGGGGAAGTGGCTGTCCAAGATGTGCCTAGCTCTGTGTCTCTGTCCCTGCAGCTCTAACAAGGAAAACTTCATCTACCTGGCAGACTTCCCCAAGGAACAGACCATCAAATATATAGCCAGATCGTTCCTTGGGAGCATGGCTATGGTCACAGAGACAGAGGAGGTGGGCTGCCCTGCCCCTCCCCTCATACCCTCTCTGCCCTCCCCCAGACCCCAGGGGCCTCTCTTTTCCCCCTGTCAAGGTAAAGGAGCTAAGGGGAGGGGACACCCTCGGGGACCCTGAGAAAGGGCAGTGAAGCTCCATTTATAGCTGAAACCCCTGGAACTCAGAGAGGCTAAGTGTCATCTCCAAAGTCACACAGACTGCAGCCATGATCTGATGTTCAGAGGCTGCCCTCTTTCATCCCACAGTGCAGTTGTTTGCTTCATAAATATTGAGCATTTACTGTATGCCTGCCCCCGTGCTGGAGAACACAGAGTGATCAGGGATCTAATGGGGAAAATACTACCTATGGAAGTAGGGGAACCTGGCCCAGTCTGGGGAGTTGTGCATGTCAAGGAGGGTTTCCTGGAGGAGGCCACATGGAGAGGGACATCTTGGAGGCTGGAGAGGATCCCCTAGGTTGTGGCTCAGGAAGGGGAGTGAAGTTCCCTTCAGATGTGTATGGGGGTGGGTATCAGTGCAGAGATGGGAAACTGAGGCCAAGGAAATGGTGAGACCCTGGAGGCTGCAAAGAGTGAGAAGAAAAAAGAGGTCTGGGCCCTAGGAACCGTGACTGTTAGGGAGTGTGGATGATAGAGATGCTTAGGATTCAAGTGCCAGAAACCCAAATAGACCGAAAACATTGAAAAAAAATGATCATGAGCTGGGCCCGGTGACTCACGCCTGTAATCCCAGCACTTTGGGAGGCCGAGGCGGGTGGATCACCTGAGGTCAGGAGTTCAAGACTAGTTCAAGACTAGCCTGGCCAATATGGTGAAACCCCATCTCTACTAAAACACACACAAAAAAAAGCTGGGCGTGGTGGCACTCACCTGTGATCCCAGCTACTCAGGAGGCTGAGGTAGAAGAATTGCTTGAACTCAGGAGGTGGAGGTTGCAGTGAGCTGAGATTGCACCACTGCACTCCAACCTGGGCGACAGAGTGAGACTCTTGTCTCGAGAAAAAGGAAAAAAAAAGTGATCATGGTGTGTGAGGGCCGGAACCAGAGGTGAGTGGGCTCCGGGAAGTAGACCAATGTCACCAGAGAAAAGGAAGGGGGCGCTCTTGGTCCCAGTGGAGGTGAGTTTCCGAACCTCATCCTTCAAGCAATGGGGCCACCATGCTGGGCAGAGGGAGAGGTGGGATCAGAGGACCCATGGTCCTCACACACACACATCTGGCTGTCGTACCTGCAGATCTGGTACCTGGTGGAGGGCACCTACCGGGTGTACCAGCTGTTCCCGTCCAGGGGCTGGGACGTGCACATCAGCTTACAGCTGATGCAGCAGTCCTCTCTCTACGCATCCAATGAAACCATGGTGACCCTTTTCTATGAAGACAACAAACTGTATCAGGTGCCTGGTGGGGCTTTGGGGGAGACATTGGGGCACGCCAGGAGGGCTGACACGAGTTCACCTGGGCCTGCTTTCCCCCTGCAGCTGGTGTACCTTATGTACAAGCACGAGGGCCAGCTGGTCAAGAGGCCTGTGCCTGTGGAGAAGCTTCTGATGTATCAGCAGTACACCAGCCACTATGATGTGGAGCGGAAAGGGTGAGAAGACGCCGGAGGGTGGTGGGGATCTAAGGGCTCCCGGCACTGCCCTCCTGAAGCTCCCATTCTTGAGAGAGGGGAGACCAAGCCAACCCTGGTGACAACCTCGGGGCTGTGCTGGTGAGAGCTCAGCACTTACGGAAGCTCAGAGGAGGAGGCTGACCTAGCCAGGGGGGAGGGTGAATCAGGGAGGGCTTCAAGGAGGAGGAGGTGTAAGCGCTGCGACAAGAAGGGTGAGGAAGGGATTAGCTAGGTGATAAGGTGGGGAAGGGTGTTCCAGAAAGAGGGAACCACCTGTGCAGAGGCCCTGATGGGAGGGGGGGCAAGGTGAACCTGGTGGTCATGAGGAGAAACTTGAACTTCATTTTGAGGGTCCTGGGGGAGCTATGGATGGGAATTAAGGGAAAGGACTGCAGGGTCGGATTTTACCACATGCCATAATGATGCCTCCGGTAGCCGTCCTGCAGAGGGTGGATCAGAGCGACCCAGGGAGGCAGCTGGGTTCAGGGCAGGGACCCGGAGCTGGAGTGGAAGGAGGAACAAGATAGGAAGTCGAGTAGACGTGCAGATGGGGACTGCCCGTGGAGTAGGGAGGGCTCTGGTCTCAGGGATCGAGGGATATCCGAGGGCTGGGGGCAGAGGCCTCTGGGCAGCAGGGGCTGACGCTGAGGAAGATCGGGGCTGGATTCGATTCGGGAAGTGGGACAGATAGGAAAGAGGCCTCGGAAGCTTCCCGTGCACGGGGTGCCTTAGAGCCAGCCATCTTCCCCTCTTGCCGCTGCCCAGGAACTACTCGATGCTCTCCTTCATCAATCTCTGCCCCTTCTCGGTGATGCGCCTGCGGAACCTGCCCAGACCGCAGAGATACACCCGCCAGGAGCGCTACCGGGCGCGGCCGCCGAGCATCTTGGAGCGCTCGGGCTTCCACACCAAGAACTCGCTCGCCATCTACCAGGGCCTGGTCTACTACCTGCTCTGGCTGCACTCCAAGTACGACAAGGTGGGCGTCCGGCGGCGGGCGGGGCAGGCCTGTGGAGCGGAGCGCGGTGGGACTGGAGAGCGGGAGGACCCGGCGGGAGAGTGTGCGGGCGGGGCCTGGCCTGAGCGGGGCTTCGAAGGGAGGGGGTTAGGGGTGTGGCCGGGTTGAAAGCAGGGTTTGGGGACGGGCTGGGTTGTGTATCTTCTGCTCTGGGTTAGGGGCTGGCACTGAGGCTAGGAGGGGGTCTGGGGATGCCGCTGGCCTGGGGGCTCTCGCTGCCCCCCATCCGTTCACTGTGCCGGGCCATATCTGCAGCCGTACGCGGACCCGGTGCACGACCCCACCTGGCGCTGGTGGCGGAACAACAAACAAGACAAGGTAGGCAGAGCGGTTTGGGAGCCGGGCCAGGGGCGGCTCCCGGACACCCCTCCCCGTGCCCCCACCTCCGGCGCTGACTCTGCCCCGCGCATCCCGTACCCCAGGATTACTTCTTCTTCCTGGCGAGCAACTGGCGAAGCGCGGGCGGCGTGTACATTGACATGAACAGTTACGAAAAAATCTACAACCTCGAGCCCGAGTACGAGCTGCCGGACCGCATTTTTCTGGACAAGGGCACTGAGTACAGCTTCACCATCTTCCTGTCGGCGCAAAGCCGCTCGTTCCGTGCGCAGGCACAACTCGGTCTGTGCGCGGGGCCAGAGTGGCATCCGAAGGGTGGGGTGGGGGCTGCTCAGAATCTGGGAGCCTGGGGGGCGGGGACACCGTCCAAGGGGCGGGGCCCGTCTGTGAGGGAAGTCCTAACCCCGTTTACTGCCTGGAGCAGGCAGCGCCTTCCAACTGCAGACCCAGGTGGACGTGGGCGTGGTGCTGGCCGACCCGGGCTGCATCGAGGCCTTGGTGAAGCAGGAGGTCCTGATTAATCGCAACTCGGTGCTATTTTTGGTGAGGCCTGGCGGGAAGTTGGGAACAAAGCAAGTTTTTTATTTTTATTTTTTGAGACAGGGTCTTGCTCAGTCGCTCAGGCTTGAGTGCAGTGGCGTGATTACTGCATTCTCGGTCTCCTTGGCTCAAGTGATCCTCCTCCCTTAGCCTCCTGAGTAGCTGGGACTGCAGGCGTGCGCCACAGTGCCCAGCTACTTTATTTTTTTCTTTTGAGGCGGAATCTTGCTCTGTCACCCAGGCTGGAGTGCAACAGCATGATCTCAGCTCATTGTAACCTCTGCCTCCCAGGTTCAAGCGATTCTCCTGACTCAGCCTCCCTAGTAGGTGGGATTACAGGTACACATCACCACAGCCAGCTAATTTTTTTGTATTTTTAGTAGAGATGGGGTTTTATCATGTTGGCCAGGGTGGTCTTGAACTCCTGACTTCAAACGATCTACCCACCTCGGCCTCCCAAAGTGCTGGGATTACAGACATGAGCCACTGCACCCAGCTTTAACTTTTTATTTTTTGTAGAGACAGGGGGTCTCCCTATGTTGCCCAGGCTGGTCTCAAATTCCTGGGCTCAAGAGATCCTCACGCCTCGTCATGAGGTGTGAGACCTGAGCCACCCTACACCTGGCCCTGTTAGGCTATTCCTGAGTAGGAAATGGAGGTCTTTCATTCTACCAGCCCCCCACCTCACCCCAGCTATGGGTTATTTGAACTGTTTGTTGGTCTTTGGGGAGACCTGCTTAGTCCTTCATTTCTGCCTCTCCCCTCCTTCAACCCCAGATTACTCTCAAGGATAAAAAGCTTTGCTATGACCAAGGCATTAGCGGACATCACCTTATGAAGACTTCCATGATGGTCAATGTGAGGTCCAAGCCTGGAGGCGAGGGTGCAGGACAGGGGGAAAGCCTGAGACTGTGGGGATCACCATCTTCACCTCCTCCTGTCCGCAGGTGGTGGGCTCATCTGGGCTCTGCTTCCAGGAAACGCACCTGGAGCCCCATATGCAAGTACTGGAACTTGGGATACTGCGTCCTGGGAGGGGAAGGTTGGGGTCAGGTCTCAACAGGGCTAATCCCCCTGAGAATCCCACTGATGTATACATAATTTTCTTTCTTCTCATTTCTCATCGTTTGCTCTCCCCCACCTCCCCACCCCAGTACCTCCTTCATTCTTTTCTTTTCTTTGAGATAGAGTTTTGCTCTTGTAGCCCAGGCTGGAGTGCAGTGGTGCGGTCTTGGCTCACCGCAACCTCTGCCTCCTGGACTCAAGTGATTCTCCTGCCTCAGCCTCTTGAGCAGCTGGGATTAATAGGTGCCCGCCACCATGCCCAGCTAATTTTTTGTATTTTTAGTAGAGACAGGGTTTCTCCATGTTGACTAGGCTGGTCACAAACTCCTAAACTCAAGTGATCCACCAGCCTCAGCCTTCCAAACTGCTGGGATTCCAGGCGTGAGCCACCTCGCCCGGCCTAACTCCTTTCATTCATTCATGTTTTCAGAAAGGGCCACCTTTCCAGCTGTGCCGGTTGCACACAAGCTCGTATGTTCCCTCTGATACTTTTCTGCAGAGGGAGAGAAGAGGGTCTGAGAAACAGGGCCGCTTTTAGCAATTGGCACAAAGGTGACATAAGGGCTGGCCTGGCCCTACCTTCACATCTCACCCTTCCTCTGCCCACTCATGCGTTCCTCATTCAGTTCTTCGGCTTCCTGGTTCTTCACTTGCTTATACATGTGATATCACCTTTGCCCAGGGGCAGACACGGAGGCTCAGAGAGGTGCAGAGTAACCCAGGGAGCTAATAAGTAATAGGGGAGGGGCCTGCCCAGAGTTCTTGTTCTCACCTACTTCCCTACCCACTCCCTGGCACACACATCCTGGTGTTCCTCCCTCCTGGCTTAGAATGACCTTGGGCAGGCCAGGTGTGGTGGCTCACGCCTGCAATCCCAGCACTTTGGGAGGCTGAGTGGGGTGGATTACCTGAGGTCAGGAGCTCGAGACCAGCCTAGCCAACATGGTGAAACCCTGTCTCTACTGAAAATACAAAAATCCAAGTTTGGGCACAGTGGCTCATGCCTGTAATCCCAGCACTTTGGAAGGCTGGGGCGGGTGGATCACCTGAGGTTGGGAGTTCAAGACCATCCTGGCCAACATGGAGAAACTCTGTCCCTACTAAAAAATACAAAAAATTATCTGGGTGTGGTGGTGCATGCCTGTAATCCCAGCTACTTGGGAGGCTGAGGCAGGAGAATTGCTCGAGCCCAGGAGACAGGTTGTAGTGAGCTGAGATCGTGTGGCCAACAGAGAAACTGTCTCAAATAAATAAATAAATAAAAATAATGACCTTGGGCAGTAAAAAGGGGTTATAGCAGCCCCCAACTCCTTGGAGTACATGAGATTTCATGTGCTGGACTAAATAAACAAGGAGGAAGCGTGACCACATCAGGGTGGGCAAGTGGGAACATGGCAGGATGAGCTCGGAGCAGTGATGAGGCCGAGCAAGTGGGGCCTCATGGGTCATGGTACGTGAGCTGGCTCCTTGGGAGGGCTCCAAGCAGAGGAGGGACTCGGGTGTTGCCAGGGTCCATCTGGCTGCATGGGGTGGGGGGATATCAATGAGAGACTGGAGGAGACAAGGTTGGGGAAAACAGCGTGAGGGCAAAGGAGTTGGTGGTTTAGGGGAGAGAATGCATGGGCTCTGGGTCTATTTTTCAGGCTCAGGCTAGAAACAACAGGCTATCCTGATGGACTGGATGTGGGTGTGAGAGAGAGAGAGGTGCAAGGTGTTCATCTTGACAGCTGGAGGGGTGGAGGTGCCATTCACCAGATAGTTCTGGACAGATGGAACCTGGGATGCCCGTGGGACCTCCCAGTGAGTGAGAGAGTGACAGCTGTAAAGTCCGTGGCCCAGGACTGGTGTGGGATGCGCTTCTTCTGTGGCCAACAGCCCCCTCCCCAGGTACCAGCAAGCACAGGCCACAGCTCCAGATTCCATGTCCCTTTGACAATCAGCTGATATCCTTGTGTGTTACCTCCTGAAATGGGCCCAAGGACCCTTCCTTCTTTTTTTCTTCCCTTTCTCTTTCTCTGTCCTTTTTCTGTCTTTCTTTCTCTTTTTCTCTTTCTCTCTCTCTTTCCTTCTTTCTTTCCTTCCTTTCTTTCCCTTCCTTCCTTCCTTTCTTTCTCTTCTTTCTTTCTTTTCTTCTTTCTTTCCCTTCCTTTCTCTTTATTTTTCTTCCTTCCTTTCTTTTCTCTTTCCTTCCTTCCTTTTTTTCCTTTTTTCCTTCCTTTCTTTCTCTTTCTTTCTTTCTTTCTTTTTCTTTATTTCCTTCCCTTCCTCCCTTCTTCCTTTCATTTTCTCTTTTCTTTTCTTTTTCTTTTTCTTTTGTCTCTGTCATCCAGGCTGGAGTGCCTTGGCAAAATCACAGTGCACTGCAACCTTGACCTTGGGGGCTCAAGCCTCCTGCTTCAGCCTTCTGAGTACTGGGGACTAGAGGTGCACACCACCATGCCTGGCTACTTTCTGTATTTTTGGTAGAGATGGGTTTTGCCACGTTGCCCAGACAGGTCAACTCCTGGGCTCAGGCGATCCTCCCACCTCGGCTCGGATTACAGGCATGAGCCACCATACTCCGTTGACTCTTCCTTCTAAAGATCATGTCATGGGGGTTCCCTGACCCCTGACACCTATCCTGGGTTCCATTTCCCTCGTATGTCCCAGGCTCCCACAGGATAATCCAGGCCTGACTTCTGATTTATAGATGGCGCTTAGCAGATACAGCTGTCAGTCTTATTTTAGAGGCAGCTGCAGCCAGTCTGTCTGTTCCAGTCCCAACACTACTACCTACCAGCTGTGTGGTTTTGGATCATCAATAAGTGGCTTAACCTCTCAGTGACTCATTTTTGCCATCTCTCAAATGAAAGGTATTAGGCCAGGTGTGGTGGCTCACACGTGTAATCCCAGCACCTTGGGAGGCCTAGGGAGGCGGATCACGAATTCAGGAGTCCGAGACCAGCCTGGCCAGCATGGCGAAACCCTATCTCTACTAAAAATACAAAAAGGTTAGCTGAGCATGGTGGCACGTGCTTGTAGTCCCAGCTACTCAGGAGGCTGATGCAGGAGAATTGCTTGAACCCTGGAGGCGGAGGTTGCAGTGAGCTGAGATCATGCCACTGTACTCCAGCCTGGGTGACAGAGCAGGACTCTGTCTCAAAAAAAAAAAAAGAAAAAAGGAAGGTATTAATAATCTCTACCCTGTGGGGCAATTGAGAATTAAATGAATTTGAGTATATAACGCTCTTAGAACATCGCCCATTGCCTGGTACACAGTAAGAGCTACGTGTGTTTGCAGTTATTAAAAGCATTTTAAAAAGGCATTGTTTTAATTATATATATATATATATGTATATCTTTTTTTTTTTTTTTTTGAGACAGAGTCCTGCTCTATCGCCCAGGCTGGAGTGCTATGAGGCAATCTGGGCTCTATCTCCCTAGTTCAAACGATTCTTCTTGCCTCTGTGTCCCAAATAGTTGGAATTACAGGCGTGTGCCACCCCACCCAGCTAGTTTTTTGTATTTTTAGTAGAGATAGAGTTTCACTATGCTGGCTAGGCTGGTCTCAAACTCCTGGGCTCAAGTGATCTGCCCGCCTCTGCCTGCCAGCATGCTGGGATTACAGGCGTGAGCCACTGCGCTGGGTCATTTTAATGATACTAATGACAATATCGCCCTCAGTGGTGAGGGAGAACCAGGCAGCTGGTGGTGGTGTGTGCAGGAGAGGGACTGTCCTTCCTGTCCCCCCACCCCACCAGGGGTCTGAGGAGTCCCTGGCCAGCCCTCCATGAGGCTTTTCTCCTCCCACCCAGGGCAACCTGATGGTGCCAGTGCTCATAGGCTGCCCCCCAGGCAAGCGCCTGGCCTTCGACATCACCTACACGCTGGAATACAGCCGCCGGCAGAACAAACACTACTTCGACTGCGTGCGCGTGGACCCCGAGATGCCCTGCTTTCTCTTCCGGGACAGTGTGTGTCCGTTCCTTTCCCCTGCACAGTTCACTGCCCTCCTGCCCCCACCACTTTGCACGCTCCCTCCCCGCTCCTCTCCCGTGGGCCACCCACCCTTTGTCCTGCGGCATCTCACTTTCCCCCTCTCGGTCCTCAGCTTCTCGGGCCAAGCTAACTTCTTCTCCTGGTCTCAAACCCCCTCCAACCCCATAGTTTTCTACCCCTTCTTCTTGATTCAAGACTTGGTGACAGGAGACTCCGGCAGTTTCCAGGGCAGGTAAAGGCTTGGCCAGCTTGCAGCTAGGGCCAGTGGAGGGGGCGGAAGGGAAGCGGTGCAGGACTCGCCATCGGAGACCAGCCCATGTGCTCTTCTGTCCCTGGTAGCTACGTGCTGCTGGTGGTGGGTGGCGGGCCTACACTGGAAAGCATCAGAGACTACAGCAAGGACGAAATCTACCGTTTCAACAGCCCCCAGGACAAGTAATCCCCGCGGGGCCCCACACGTAATCTGCCTGGCTTCCCCTGGAGGCCTTTCCCGCTTCCCAGCCAAGCCCACCTTGCAAGCCCCCGCCTTCGCATCTCAGGCCCCGCCCACAGCAGGGCTCTTAGGATCCTACAGGCAAACTCCAGTCCACCCCAAGACCACGCCTCTTGCACCTAAGATCACACCGGAGACCACGCCCCCTGCACGCACCTCTGGCCTGGCTCCACACTAGCCGCTGAGGCCATACGTCCCCCACACCGCCCCCCACCCCTGGCTGAGATGACCTGGTCCTGCACAGGACCAACAGCCTTATCTGGACCACAAGGACCACAAGGACCACCAAAGACTCAGCCTTCCACATCATGTCCCACCAGAGCCCCGGCATCGAGTGAGTGTGCAGCCTGGCCGCTAGGCCCTCTTGGCCCCCATCTGTCGGTAGTCTATCGGGCCCACCCATCCTTTCTACCTCTAGGAGGCCTCTTGATCCCCAAGTCACACGGATTGCCTTTGTGTTCCTCAAATGGGACTGAACTGTGCACAAGCAGAAGTCTCGGCCTGGAATGCTGCCCCCTCCCACTCTCTTCAGGCCTTAGATAGATGCTCCTTCAGCCAGGAGGACTTTTCTGTTTCAGGATGGGACAGTTGTCCCTTTGTGGCTCTCACGGCTTCCTGGGGCTCTCCCATCCCGGCCCTGAGCCCTCTACCTGTGCATCCCCATCCCAGTGTGGGCAGGTCTGGGCAGTCTGATGTGGCATCTGTGTCTCCTTCAGGACCGGGTCCTGAATGGACTCAGCGTAGTATTTATTTGTTTATTTTTTGTGACAGGTTCCCTCTGTGGCCCACCAGGCTGGGAGTGCAGTCTTGGCTCACTCAACCTCCACCTCCTGGGTTCAAGCAATTCTCCTGCCTCAGTTTCCCTAGTAACTGAGGTTACAGGCACCTGCCACCACACCTGGCTAATTTTTGTATTTTTGGCAGGGATAGGGTTTCACCATGTTGGTCAGGCTGGTCTCGAACTCCTGATGACAGGTGATCTACTCGCCCAAAGTGCTGGGATTACAGGCACATGCCACCATGCCCAGTTAATTTTTGTATTTTTGTATTTTTTTCTTTCTTCTTCTTTTTTTTTTTTTTTTTTGAGATGGCGTCTCTCTCTGTCGCCCAGGCTGGAGTGCAGTGGTACAATCTCAGCTTACTGCAACTCCACCTCCCCCACCTCCCGGGTTCAAGCGATTCTCCTGCCTCAGCCTCCCGAGTAGCTGGGACTACAAGTGCGTACCACCATGCCTGGCTAATGTTTGTATTTTTAGTAGAGATGGGATTTCACCCCATTAGCCAGGATGATCTTGATCTCCTGAACTTGTGATCCGCCCACCTCTGCCTCACAAAGTTCTGAGATTACAAGCGTTAGCCACCGTGCTCGGCCTAT
>PVKV010029101.1:5000-24071 GCA_004027835.1 Alouatta palliata | reverse complement strand
TTTTTTTTTTTTTTTTTTTTTTTTTTTTTTTTTGGAGAAATGGGGTTTTGCCATGTTGCCCAGGCTGGATTCGAACTCCTGGACTCAAGCCATCCACCCACTTTGGCCTCCCAGAGTGCTGGGATTATAGGCAAGAGCCACCAAACTTGGCCTGGTAGTTCTTTCAGCAAATGCTTGTTGAGGTAAATGTTCTTGTTTGAAAATGTATGTCCTGGGCTGGACACGGTGGCTCATGCCTGTAATCCCAGCACTTTGGGAGGCCGAGGTGGGCAGATCACAAGGTCAGGAGTTCGAGACCAGCCTGGCCAATGTGGTGAGACCTCATCTCTATTAAAAATACAAAATGTACCAGTGTGGTGGCGGGCACCTGTCATCTCAGCTACTAGTGACGGTGAGGCAGGAGAATCACTGGAACCCATGAGGTGGAGGTTGCAGTGAGCCAAGATTTTGCTACTGCACTCCAGCCTGGTTGACAAGAATGAGACTTCGTCTCAAAAAAGAAAAAAGAAAAAAAAAAAAAAAAAAAAAAAAAAAAAAAAAAAAAAAAAAAAAAAAAGAGGCAGGCGCAGTGGCTCATGCCTGTAATCCCAGCACTTTGGGAGGCAGAAGCAGGCAGATCACCTGAGGTTGGGAGTTTGAGACCAGCCTGACCAACATGGAGAAAATCCATCTGTACTAAAAATACAAAATTAGCTGGGCATGGTGGCTCATGCCTGTAATCCCAGCTACTTGGGAGGCTGAGGCAGGAGAATCACTTGAACCCATGAGGTGGAGGTTGCAGTGAGCCAAGATCGTGCCACTGCACTCCAGCCTGGGTGACAAGAGTGAGACTCCATCTCAAAACAGAAAAAAAAGAAAACATATGTCCTTATTTCACCTTAAGACAGCTTACATCATCCCAAATAATACCTTACTCATCATACAACCACAATAACCATTTGTTTATTTAATTTCATTTTATGAAATTTCAGGCTGGGTGTGGTGGCTCACACCTGTAATCCCAGCACTTTGGGAGGCCAAGGTGGGTGGTTCACCCGAGGTCAAGAGTTCGAGACAAGTATGGCCAACATGGTGAAACCCTGTCTGTACTAAAAATACAAAAAATTAGCCTGATGTGGTGGTGCACCCCTGTAATTCCAGGTACTCGGGAGACTGAGGCACAAGAATCGCTTGGACCTAGGAGGTGGAGGTTGCAGTGAGCTGAGATTGCACGACTGAACTACAGCCTGGGCGACAGAACAAGACTCTATATCATACACAAAAAAATCAGCTGGGCGTGGTGGCTTGCACCTGTAATCCCAGCACTTTGGGAAGCCAAGGTGGGTGGATCATGAGGTCAGGGGTTCGAGGCGATCCTGGCCAACATGGTAACCTCATCTCTACTAAAAATACAAAAGTTAGCAGGGCATGGTGGCGCACGCCTGTAATCCCAGCTACTCGGGAGGCTGAGGCAGGAGAATTGCTTGAACCCAGGAAAATCGCTCCACCTTGCAGTGAGTGAGATAGTGCCACTGCAATCCAGCCTGGCAACAGAGACTCCATCTAAAAAAAAAATTAATTAAGTAAATAAATGAATAAATAAAATAAAACAAACATACCCAACAAATTAACCAGGCATGGTGGCGGGCACCTGTAATCCCAGCTACTCAGGAGGCTGAGGTGGGAGGATCACTTGAGCCTGGGAGACGGAGGTTGCAGTGAGCAGAGACTGAGCCAGTGCGCTGCAGCCTGGGCCACAGACCCTGTCTCCCAGAAAAAAACAGCAAACAACAACAACAACAACAACAAAACTGCAGGAAGAAACATCCAGAATTCCACTAAAGAAGGTTTTCCTTGAGAACGCCATCTAAACAAACAGGACTGCCTTTATAGACTCCTCTCCGAGACGCCTGGGTTTCGGCTGGCAGCCGGCCCGTGTCTTTTCGGCCCGCCCTGATTTATTTTTGGTCCCATGCATAGGAGCCTGTGCTTATTTTGATAACTGCATTTACCCTTTCAAGCTTTGATAGACAAATCATCGCCCTGGGCTTCCTGGCGGCCGCGAGCTCCGGCTCACCGCCCGCTCCCAGGAGCCGCGCACCCTCCAGCAGGCCGGGGTCTGCTCTCTGCAGTTAGTCATCTCACGACCGAGCCTCTCAAAAGAGAAGAAATGCAAACGTGGGATGGAAAGCCCTTTCTAAACGCTCATCTTCTGTATCAATGGCAGGAGGCGGTGCTCACTATCGGGAAGGGGGGACTGTCGCGGGCTGCGTTGCTGCCCACAGGCCCCCTCCAGCCACCAGCCACGCCCTAGGCCGCAGGACCCTAGACCGGAGTTTCCTAATGTGTGCGCGGTGGTATCCCCAAAGCCGAGAGGAAGCCTCTCTTCACGACATTCCCAGGAAAATCATCCACCCTCGGTTGGCGCCGGAGCTTCGTGGAACGCAGACGCCTCTCATCCCAGCTGCTCTAATTCGGCAGGAGACCTCAGCGCAGCACCTCCTGCCCCCTCCTTCTCCAGCCTGAGCGCAGAAGGCCGGGTGAGGCCAGGGTACGGGGTGAAAAGCCAAGCCCGGGCTCCCAGACAGAAGCTGCTTTGCCGTTTGGCCTCCTCCAATTCAGGAGACGACTCCAAATTGTTCCTCGGGTACCGCGGAGCATGGCGAGGTCAGAGGAAGGGGAGCGGGATCCTGCCTGCTGGCCGGCTGCCAGGCGGAGCTGGAACACCTGGGCGCCAGATGTGCCCTGTGCCCGGGGTGGGGGTGGGGGCGCTGTTGACCCCAAAGGCCGCGCTTTCCACACCCGCACCGTAGCTGCTTTGCTCAGAGGGACCAGGGCTGGAGGCCGACCTGAGACAGGCCTGGCTGGTTTCCTGTCCAGCTCTCCGCTATCTGCCTTTGTCCTCTCTGCACCGCCCAGACCCGTTGCACCCCTTCCTGTCTGACAGTGCAGAGGAGCGGCTGCCCGGCCTCCATTTGGCGATTGCAGCGGCTGATGTCTGTGTGGGTTATTCATGCCTCAGTGTCTGTGCTGGGATTCACCTGGGAGAAGCTGCAGGAAGTGAAGTCAGTTTCCGTTTTCAAGAGCAGGTGGGGTTGGACCATGTCACGCCGTCCGTCGTGCTTGGCCCACAAGGTCCCTGGACACAGACCCTGGAGAGGTGTGGGGCCCACGGCAGGAGCTCGGGGGCTTGATTCAACTGGCAAACCCACCAGCGTTGTCATTACAGGAAGACCTGGCTGCTGAGCACAGATGAGGTCTTGTGGGGGCCAGGCAGGAAAACCAAGCCAGCCACATGGGCAGCCCACACCGCCCAGCCCCGCGGCCCCATGTAGGAGGCTCTGGAATGGCTGTGATGCCCTCTCAGCCAAGAACGTCCAGACCAGCGGAATGAAGGCGGCCAGGGTTGCCTCAGCTCTGCTTGCTGTTCTGTTTTTGAGACAGGTTCTCACTCTGACACCCAGGCTGAAGTGCAGTGATGGGATCGTGATGTAATACAACCTTGACTTCCTAGACTCAAGTGATCTCCTGCCTCAGCCTCCTAAGTAGCTGGAACTACAGGTGTACACCACTGTGCATGGCTGATTTTTTTTTCTTGAGACAGGGTTTCACTCCTGTCGCCCAGGCTGGGGTGTAGTGGTGTGATCTCTGCTCACTGCAACCTCTGCCTCCTGGGCTTAAGTGATTCTCCTACCTCAGCCTCCCAAGTAGCTGAGGTTACAGGCACACACCACAGTACCTGGCTAATTTTCGTATTTTTTTTTATTTTTATTTTTTGTAGAGATGGGGTCTTGCTCTGTTACCCAGCCTGGTTTCAAACTCCTAGCCTCAAATGATCCACCCATACCTTAGCCTCCCATCTCTCTTGGTGGGATGACAGCATGAGCCCCCATGCCTGGACTGTTTATTTTTAATATTTTGAGACAGAGTTTCACTGTCTCCTAGGCTAGAGTGCAGTAGCGCAATCTCGGCTCACTGCAACCTCCACCTCCCGGGTTCAAGCAATTCTCCTGCTTCAACCTCCCGAGTAGCTGGGGCTACAGGCGTGCACCACCACACCTGGCTAATTTTTGTGTTTGTAGTAGAGATAGGGTTTCACCTTGTTGGCCAGGCCAGTCTCGAACTCCTGATCTCCAATGATCCACCCACCTCAGGCTCCCAAAGTGCTAGGATTACAGGTGTGAGCCACCATGCCTGGCTGCTTCTCACTTTAAAATAGTGAATTTCAGGTCGTGTGACTCTAACCTCAATTTATACTCTCAGAACTACAGCTCCGGCCAGGTGCGGTAGCTCATGACTGTAATCCCAGCACTTTGGGAGGCTGAGGTGGGTGGATTACCTGAGATCAGGAGTTTGAGACCAGCCTGGCCAACATGGTGAACCCTCATCTCTACTAAAAATACAAAAGTTAGTCAGGTGTGGTGGTGGGCACCTGTAATCCCAGCTACTTGGGAGGTTGAAGCAAGAGAAGCGCTTGAACCTGGGAGGTGGAGGTTGCAGTGAGCTGAGATGGTGCCACTGCACTCCCACCTGGGTGGGTAACAAGAGGGAAACTCCGTCTCAGAAAAAAAAGAAAAGAAAAGAAAAGAAAAAAAGAACTGCACTTCCCAAAACTAAACTAAAAGAGTAAATTGGTATGTGTTTGTTGATCAGAATTAATAAGTAAGAGTGGAACACTTCAAGTGGAACACGGAACTTCACCTGAGTCCTTCCAAGATGAGGGGAAGCTTTCTCCCAAGACTCCACCTTGCTGACTCAGCGCCTTAGTCTCAGACTTCTTCCAAGTCTAAATGTGCGTTTGGAGATCACTCTTGCTCTTTTTCTGGCTTGACTTTTTTCACATTTGAGGTAATTTGGGATCGGCTCTAATACTTTTTTGCTTTAGAAGAGTGATAGAAATTAATTAATCTACAACTGCACTGATAGCAAAAGTTAATATAAATTTTAATAAAAATACAACCTCAATAAGCTCTCCCATTGTTCTAATAAATGCAACAGTAGTTTAAAATTGTAGATAAAAAAATTAATAAAACAGCTGAGGCTAGGGACCATGAGGCTCAAATATGGGGACACGGTCTGTGTTCTGCCAGCCGGGTGGCAAGGGGGCCAGACAGATGCCCTCCAAGTGCCCTTCCCTCCCTCTGTGCATCGAACATCTCCCTGCACCTTTAATTAACTCTCCACTGCTTGGTAGCTTACTTTCATTTTAATTATTAATTATTGTATTTATTTATATTTATTTTTTTTGAGACGGAGTCTCACTCTGTCTCCCAGGCTGGAGTGCAATGGTGCAATCTCAGCTCACTGCAGCCTCCACCTCCTGGGTTCAAGTGATTCTCTTGCCTCAGCCTCCCGAGTAGCTGGGATTATAGGTGTGTACCATCATCCCCAACTAATTTTTGTATTTTTAGTAAAGACAGGGTTTTACCATGCTGGCCAGGTTGGTCTCGAACTCCTGACCTCAGGTGATCCACCTGCCTTGGCCTCCGAAAGTGCTGGGATTACAGGTGTGAGCCATCGTGCTTGGCCTTATTTAATTTATTTTTTTGAGATGAGATCTCCCTCTGCCATGCAGGCTGGAGTGCAGTGGCATCATCACAGCTCACTACGGCCTTGACCTCCCAGGCTCAAGCCATCCTCACACCTCAGCCTCCTGAGTAGCTGGGACCACAGACACATGCCACTATGCCTGGCTAATTTTTTATTTTATTTTACTTTATTTTTTATTTGTAGAAACAAGGTTTTGCTATATTGTCCAGGGTAGTCTCAAACTCCTATGCCTTGGCCTGTCAAAGTGCTGGGATTACAGGTGTGCGTCACCACGTCCGGCCTTGAAGCTTATTTTTAATTATTCAGATTTTTTAATTTGATGCAAAAAAAAAAAAAAAAGCAAGCTTGGAGACAACTATAATATCCAAGTGTCAAAAAGATAGTAAAATATTCATGGAGGAAGTGGCAGGACACGGATTTTAAGAAGACCGAAAGACGGGCCAGGCGCAGTGGCTCACGCCTGTAATCCCAGCACTCTGGGAGGCTGAGGTGAGCACATCACGTGAGGTCTGGAGTTTGAGACAAGCCTGGCCAACATGGTGAAAGCCCGTCTCTACTAAAAATACAAAAATTAGCTGGGTGTGGTGGCCCATCCCTGGAATCTCAGCTATTTGGGAGGCTGAAGCGGGAGAGTCGCTTGTACCCACGAGGTGGAGGTTGCAGTGAGCCGAGATCACACCACTGCACTCCAGCCTGGGCGACAGAGTGAGACTTCGTCTCAAAAGAAAAAAAGAAGAAGGAAAGAAAAGCAGAAGACAGAGGCAGCTTCAGGGACAGGGAAGAGCAGGATTTTTGACATTTGAGAGGCATGCATCTCCAGGTGGCATTCCCAGAAGAAGATGATGTTCGTCTGATTGGTTTTACTTTCCAAGACAGAAACAGGGGGCGAAGAAGCCACTGACCCTGGCGGCGACACAGACAGCTGCTTCTCCACGGCTGCTGCCACATTGCTGCGTCTCCAGGGCTGGGTCTGCTTGCTCCTCAAGTTGGGTAAAGAAATTCCAAGTAGCCAGGCATGGTGGTGTGCGCCGGTGGTGCCAGCTACCTGGGAGGCTGAGGTGGAAGGATCGCTTGAGCCCAGGAGTTCAAGGCTGCAGTGAGCTATGATTGTACCACTGCACGCCAGCCTGGGTGACAGTGAGATCTTGTCTTGAAAGACAGAGACAGAGAAAAAGAGAAAAGAAGAAAGAGAAAGAGAGAGGAGGAGAGGAGAAGAGAGAAGACGAGAAGGAAGGAGGGAGGAAGGAAGGAGGAAGGAAGGAAGGGAGGGAGGGAAAGAAAGGAGGGAAAGAAAAAAGGAGAGGAGGAAGGAAGGAAGGAAAGGAGGGAAGAAAGGGGAGGAAGGAAAGGAAGGAAGGGGAGGAAGGGAAGGAAGAAAAGGAGGGAGAGAGAGAAGAAGAAAAGGGAGGGAGAGATAGAAAAAGAAAAAGAAAGAACAAAAGAAAGAAAGAGAAGAGAAGAGAGATGGAGGGAGGGTAGAAAGAAGGGAGGAGCTGGGTGTTGTGGCTCACGTCTGTAATCCCAGCACTTTGGGAGGCCGAGGCTGGCAGATCACCTAAGGTTGGGAGTTCGAGACCAGCCTGACCAACATGGAGAAACCCTGTCTCTACTAAAAATACAAAATTAGCTGGGCATGGTGACCCATGCCTGTAATTGCAGCTACTTGGGAGGCTGAGGCAGGAGAATCACTTGAACCCGGGAGACAGAGGTTGTGGTGAGCCAAGATTGAGCCATTCTGGGCAACAAGAGTGAAACTTCGTCAAAGACAGGAAGAAAAAGAAAGAAAGGAAGGAAGAGAGGAAGGGAATGAAGGAAAGAAAGGAGGGAAGGAGGGAAGGAAGGAAGGAAAGAGAGGGAGAGAGAGAGAGAAAGGAAGGAAGGAAGGTCAGGTGAGGTGGCTGACACCTCTAATCCCAGCACTATGACAGGTTGAGGTAGGTGGATCACATGAAATCAGGAGTTCGAGACCAGCTTGGCCAACACGGCAAAACCCCATCTCTATTAAATTACAAAAAATTAGCCAGGTGTGGTGGCACATGCCTGTAGTCCCAGCTACTTGGGAGGCTGAGGCAGGAGAATTGCTTGAACCCAGGAGGAGGAGGTTGCAGTGAGCTGAGATCATGCCACTGCACTCCAGCCTGGGTGACAGAGCAAGACTCTGTCTAAAAAAAAAAAAAAAAAAAAAAAAGAAAAGAGAAAGGAAAAAAAGAAAGAGAACAAAAGGAAGAAAGAAAAAAAGAAAGGAAAGGAAGGAAGGAAGAAAAAGAAAACAAATTCCAGGTGTGATGTGTGATCACAGGAGAAGGGAGTTTTCTCTTCTCCTGCAGAGATGCAGCCTCTGTGGGAAGCATGACTGCTACGGTTTGGAAAAGCGCCTGTGTCAGAACCCAGGGCTTCTAGTCAGGGTCTGCTCCACTGAGAGATTCTCCCCTGGCCGGCTGATCAAATGGGAATGCTTTTGGTCAGGCAGAGGTTTTTTTTTTTGAAATGGAGTCTTGTCTAGGCTGGAGTGCAGTGGCAGGACTTTGGCTCACTACAACCTCTGCCTCCTGGGTTGAAGCGATTCTCCTGCCTCTGCCTCCAGAGTAGCTGGGAGTACAGGCACCTGCCACCACACCTGGCTAATTTTTGTATTTTTAGTAGAGCTTGTGGGGGTCAGTCTCGTCATGTTGGCCAGGCTGGTCTTGAACTCCTGACTTCAAGTGATCCTCCCACCTTGGCCTCCAAAGTGCTGGGATTACAGGCGTGAGCCACTGCGCCCAGCCTGACAGATTTTTTGACAAGAAGAGTATAAAAATGAAAGCAATAGGAAAGAGAAAAGCATACTTGGTGTGGTCTTCATGCAGCAAGCTTGCTTCCCTAAATGCCAGAACTAGAATTGGAAATAATTTAAACTTGGCCAGAAATTGGTGACCTGCCCTGCGGAGAATCTGGGGGAGACGGAGTATGAAGTGTGACCTGTGAGGCCTCCAGGCCGGGAAATGCAGCAGGACTGATGTCTGCAAAGGGACCCCGAGGGAGCAAACAGCGGCCAGAGCCTTCTCGTGCCTCCTGCTTGGGGCTGAATCCCTGGGAGCCAGGGACACCAAGGAAGCCCTGCGTCTTGAGTTGCAGGGGGAGTCCTGGGTCTTGTTTACGCCTCCTTAGAAAGGAGGGCCAAGAGCCACCCAGAGGAAGAAAGGCTGGCTTGGGGTCAAGCCCATCAGGATGAAAGGAATTGAATCAAGAAGTCAAAACGACACCCTCAGCTTTCCCCTGAGGACCTGTTTTACTTCCCTGCCTCCACGGACTTTATGACTTTGCTGAAACCCGAATTGTGCTCAGGTGCGGCATTCAGACCTGCCCAGTCGAGCTCAACCAGCACCCAAGACCCTGTTCCTGGGGGAGCCCCACTTCTGCAGAGAGATCAGCTGTTCCCGGGGGAGGCTTGAGAAATGTCTTCTTTTTTTATTTAGTTGCTACATAATAATTTATATTATGTTTATTTAGATCATTATACATTGTATCCATTTATCTATGGATACATTGTATACATGTATCCAAGTATCACCCTGTATCCCATATTTGGATACATGTATACAATGGGTAATGATCAAATCAGGGTAATTCTCAGACCCACCACTTCTAACATCTATCATTATCTGTGTAGGGAACAGGACAGTTCCACTCTTGGCGGCTGTGGTGACTCATGCCTGTAATCCCAGCCCTTTGGGAGGCCAAAGGAGGAGGAATTCTCGAACCCAGGAGTTTGAGACCAGCCTGGGTGACATAGTGAGGCCCTGTCTCTACAGATAAAAACATGATCCGGGCATGGTAGTGCACACCTATAGTCCCAGCTCCTTGAGAGGCTGAGGTGGGAGAATCGTGAACCCTGGGGGCTGAGGTTGCAGTGAGCCGTGATCGCACCACTGCACTCCAGCCTGGGTGACAGAGCAAGACTCTATCTCATAAAACAAAAACAGACAAATAACCAGCCCCCCCAAAAAACCCAAATCTACTTTTCTAGCCTTTTGAAAATATATAACAAATTATAGTTAACTTGAGTTACCTTACAGTGTCATGGAACACCTGAGCTCATTCCTTCTGTCCAGCTGTAATTCTGCCTCCATTAACCAACCTCTCTTCTTCCTCCCTCCCTCCCAGGTTCTCCTAACACTTCTACGAGCTCAGTTTTTTAAGCTCCCACACATGAGTGAGGACAAAGCGTACTGTCTCTCTGTGCCTAGCTAATTTCTCTTAATGAGCTCTAGTCTCACCCATGTTACCGCAAGTGACGGGACTGAATTCTTTTTTATGGGTGAATAGTACTCCATGGTGTTTACATACCACGATTCCTTTTCTTTTAAACCTAGATCATGCACAATATATCACATTTTCTTTATCCATTTGTCTGTTTTTGAGATGGAGTTTCGCTCTGTCTCCCAGGGTGGAGTGCGGTGGTGCTATCTCTGCTCACTGCAACCTCTGCCTCATGTATTCAAGTGATTCTCCTGCTTCAGGCTCCTGAGTAGCTGGGAATACAGGCCTGTGCCACCATGCCCAGCTAATTTTTGTATTTTTAGTAGAGACGGGGTTTCACCATGTTGGTCAGGCTGGTCTCGAGCTCCTGACCTCATGATCTGCCTGCCTCAGCCTCCCAAAGTGCTAGGATTACAACCGTGAGCCACTGCACCTGGCCTCCATTTGTCTGTTAATAGACACCTAGGCTGCTTCCAAATCTTGGCTATTGTGAATAGTGCTGTAATAAAGGAGGTGTAGGTATCTCTTTTCTTTCTTTCCTTCCTTCCTTCCTTCCTTCCTTCCTTCCTTCCTTCCTTCCTTCCTTCCTTCCTTCCTTCTCTCCCTCCCTCCCTCTCTCTCTCTCTCTCTCTCTCTCTCTCTCTCTCTTTCTTTCTTAGATGCGTCTTGCTCTGTCGCCAGTCTGGAGTGCAGTGGCTCGATCTTGGCTCACTGCAACCTCTGCCTCCCAGGCTGAAGTGATTCTCCTGGCTTAGCCTCCCAAGTAGCTGGGACTACAGGTGCGCACCACCATACCCAGCTAATTTTTGTATTTTTTTTTTCTTTTTTAAAGACGGGGTTTCACCATGTTGGTCAGGCTGGTCTTGAACTCCCGACATCAGGTGATCTGCCCGCCTTGGCCTCCAAAGTGCTTGGATTACAGGTGTGAGCCACTATGCCCGGCCATTTTTGTATTTTTAGTAGAGATGGAGTTTCACCATGTTGGCCAGGATGGTCTCGATCTCTTAACCTTCTTATCCGCCTGCCTTGGCCTCCCAAGGTGCTGGGATTACAGGTGTGAGACATCATGGCCGGCCTGTTTGTTTTTTTTAAGACAAGGTCTTGTTCTGTCACTCAGGCTGGAGTGCCGTGGTGCAATCCTAGCTCACTGTAACCTTGAACTCCTGGACTCTAGCAATCCTCCTGCCTCAGTCTCCTGAGTAGCTGGGAATACAGGCATGCAACACCATGCATTATTATTATTTTTAAAATTTTTGTAGCGATGATGTCTCATTATGTTGCCGGGGCTGGTCTCAAACTCCTGACCTCAAATGATCCTCCTGCCTTAGCGTCCTAAAACGTTGGGATTACAGATAAGAGCCACTGTGCTTGGCCTTTAGTTTTCATGATAGAGATCTTTCACCTCCTTGGTTAAATTTATTCCTAGATTTGTTATTATTTTTATGGCTATTATGACTAGGATTGCTTTCTTGATTTCTTTTCCAGCTAGTTTGTTGTTAGTATGTAGAAATGGCACTGAGTTTTGTGTATTGATTTCATATCACGTAACTTTACCGAATTCGCTTTTCACTTCCAAGAGTTTTTTGAGGACCTTTAGGTTTTTCTATAGGTAAGATCATGCTGTCTGCAAAGAGGGACAATCTGACTTCCTCTTTTCCAATGCGGATGCCCTTTATTTCTTTCTCTTGCCCTAATTGCTCTGGCTAGGACTTCCCTGAGAATCTTTAAAAAAAAATTACTAAGGAAAATATTAATCATGATCGAAAGTAGAGAATCAGTACTGTGAACCTGCACACACCTGTCACCAGTTCGTTCACACTCCCATTGCGGTAAAACAGACATAACATGAAATTTACCATATTAACCATTTGTTTTCATTTTTCTGAGACAAGATCTCATTTTGTCTCCCAAGCTGGAGTACAGTGACATAATCAAGGCTCACTATAGCCTTGACCTCCCAGGTTCAAGTGAGCCTCCTATCTCAACCTCCCAAGTAACTGGGACTAAAGGTGCATTTTTAAATTTTAATTTTTTTAAATTGACATTTAAACAACAACAAATAAATGTTTTTAGACAGAGTCTCGCTTTGTCTCCCAGGCTGGAGTACAGTGGTACAATCTCGGCTCACTGCAACCTCTGCCTCCTTGGGTTCAAGCAATTCTCCTGCCTCAGCCTCCCAAGTAGCTGGGATTATAGGCGCCCGCCACCACATCTGGCTAATTTTTGTATTTTTAGTAGAGACAGGGTTTCACCATGTTGGCCAGACTGGTCTCGAACTCCTGACCTCAAGTGATCAGCCTGCCTCCGCCTCCCAAAGTGCTGGGATTACAGGCATGCCACCGTGCCTGGCCATTTTCACTCTTTTTTACTGAGATTCCCCCAAACCCCTAGGCAGGTGATGTCTCTCATGGCCATGGCAATAAACCCACCCTGTGTAGGTGGGGCCTGGCAGTCTTGGTGGAAGGCCCGGGACACTGCCTCAAGCTGGAGCCCTTGCATGTACCGTGCACCAGGCAATGAGGTCGCTGGCACCCCTCTGACCCCTGGGCACTCAGGCAAGTGGGAGTTTCTCCAGGACTCTGGAACAGCCTGTCCTTCAAGGAGGACAACCAAAGCCTCCTTTCCAGGACAGCTCCCAGCCCACCCGTGCACACCTTGTCACTCACCTTCTTGTTCATGTATCTGAGCTCAGCAAATCATTGCCCAGCTTCTCAGAACGGTAGCCACAGGAGCCTCCTGGTGACACAGGTCCTCTTCCCTGTCTCTGTTGTCCTGTGTTTTGTCCGGGCCTGAGGCACTGACTTGTGACCATTTCCTCCACCTTGAAGTCTGTGGTTCTTCCATCATATGATGATGGCACTCTGTTTGAAAAGTCATTCTTGGGGGCTGGGCGTGGTAGTTCACACCTGTAATCCCAGCACTTTAGGAGGCCAAGGTGGGTGGATCACGAGGTCAGGAGTTTGAGACTGGCCTAGCCAAGATGGTGAAGCCCTGTCTTTACTAAAACTAAAAAAATTAGCCAGGCACGGTGGCAGGCACCTGTAGTCCCAGCTACTTAGGAGGCTGAGGCAGGAGAATTGCTTGAACCCCCCGAGAGATGGAGGTTGCAGTGATCCGAGATCGCGCCACTATTGCACTCTAGCGCAGGTGACAGAGCAAGAGCAAGACTCCGTCTCAAAAAAAAAAAGAAAAGGAAAAAGAAAGAAAGTCATTCTTTGGGAGGCTGAGGTGGATGAATTGCTTGAGGTCAGGAGTTTGAGATCAGCCTGGCCAACATGGTGAAAACCTGTCTCTACTAAAAATACAAAAATTAGCCGGGTGTAGCATCTGTAATCCCAGCGACTTGGGAGGCTGAGGCAGGAGAATTGCTTGAGCCGAGGAGGCGGAGGTTGCAGTGAGCTGAGACCATGCCACTGCACTCCCGCCTGGGTGACAAAGTGAGACTGTCTCAAAAACAAACAAATAGAAGAAAGTCATTCTCAGCTGGGCATGGTGGCTCACGCCTGTGATCCCAGCACTTTGGGAGACCAGGGTAGGAGGATTGCTTGAGCCCAGGAGTTTGAGAACAGCCTGGGCACCATAACATCTCTACAAAAAATATAAAAATTAGCTGGGCCTGGTGGTGTGTGCCTGTAGTCCCAGCTAGTCAGGAGGCTGAGACAGGAGGATCACTTGAGCACAGGAGGTCGAGGCTGCAGTGAGCCGAGATGTCTTCATGGTGACAGACTGGGTGACAGCCTGGGTGATGGGGGACCCTGTCTAAAAATAATAATAATAATTTTGTTTTTTTTTGAGATGGAGTCTCTCTCTCCCAGGCTGGAGTGCAATGGCACAGGCTTAGCTCACCGCGACCTCTGCCTCCCGCGTTCAAGCGAGTCTCCCACGTCAGCCTCCCAAGTAGCTGGGATTACAGGCATGCACCACTACGCCTGGGTAATTTTTTTTATTTTTAGTAGAGAGACAGGATTTCATCATGTTGACCAGGCTGGTCTTGAACTCCTGACCTCAAGTGATCCATTCACCTTGGCCTGCCAAAGTGCTGGAATTACAAGTGTGAGCCACCACACCCAGCCTGATAGTAATAGTAAACTTTTGCTAAGGAAAAAAAGAGTCATTCTTTCTTGTCTCAGTGAGTTTGAGGGTATCTGATTTGGGGGGAAACGAAGTTCCCTAGAGCAGCAGAGAGAGGGTTGGCCTGCCCTTGCCAGCGGCCCTTGCCAACCTGAAGGTGAACAAGCCAGGTGCCCATTGTCTCCGCTGCACTTTAACAACATTGATGAAAGCAAAGGAGGCCTTTTCGGCAATGCTGGCAGCCCGGGGGGTAGGGCATGATTCAGCCGCTCCGTGGGAGTGGCCTGGGCCCTGAGACCCCAGACACGTTGCCGTGGCGGAACTAGGTGGGGCTCTCCCACCAGCCTGCCTTGGCTGGTGTAATGGGGCAGAGAAGGAGCAGCAGGCACCTCCCGCCCACGCTTCTCACAGGCTGCATTCTCTCTATGTCACAGTGGTCCCAAGCATCCGACGGACCAATGGGCCAAAGTGCCTCTGCTCAGGCCATTGAGACACAAGCCCCCCAGGTTTCCTCCTGCCTGTTCTGAACGTGGGATGCGCCCTGGGTGTGTTGCAGTGTCAATGTGACTGCCCCAGAGCTTCCGTGGCCCGGTGGGAGGTCATGAAGCGTTTCTGAAAATGAGCCAGGGATGAGGGAATAGGGTCAGGAGGGGCTCTGGAGTGGCAACCCCTGCGCCTGCCAGGCTGACCTCCCCCAACAACCTGGGCAGCAAGGCTCCCAGACAGAGCGCCATGAAGTCCCACACCCCCTGGTCTCCCAAGTTCACTCCTCTGACCCACTGCTATTAATACTTGTGTCAAGGAATGAAAAATCTTTGGGGCAAGTCACAGAGCCCCTCGTGTTCTTGTGTAGGGGCTGAAGACCAGGAACCTGGGAGAGTTACAGTTTAAACCTCTCTGCCACCTTGGCCCTCCCTCACAACGATGCCGGTGAGCTCCAGTTCACGACCGTAACTGGGATGCATTTCTTCTTGCAAATTCGCTGCATTTCTCCAAAGACATATGTCCCACCCCTGTCATCCCTGGAACTCATTACCCAGGACTCCTTAACTTGAAGTTAATGTGAACGATCTCAAGTTTCTTGTTTTTCTCCTGGTGGGTGGAATATGACTGGCCTCTGACTCTGTAGGAAGGTCAAAGGCAACAGGAACATGATACCTTTAGCTATGCCTTTGTTTATGAATTCTTCAGAGCCATTTAGCCACCCTCTGACTGTCATACACCCCTGGGCGGGAACGAGTGAGTAAAACCGGAGGAGCCTAGGTCATAAAGGAGCAGGGGGCAGGAGGGAAGAGCTCCCTCCACCTCACCCCTTACCCCTGCCTCAGTTTCTCTGTGTGTAAGTAGCTGGAAGGGCTCTGCTGAGAATTAATTAGCAAATGTCCATTAAATGCTCCCAGGGTAAGTGTTCCTTGGCTGCTAAGTAGAGTTAAATAATTGCAACCCCCAAATGATGAGCCATCGTGTCACTGATCTGAGGCATGAAAATGTTGTTATATGTCTTTTCACAATGACTTTATTTAACAAGAGCTGATCTTTGCAATTTGGTTTATTTTCTCTACCCCTTTTAGTTTCAGACTCAGGGGTTATTAGCAGATAACTGCTTGTTTCTACTGTAAACCAAGAAAATACTCATTAGAAGCCTGATGTCGAGATTGCCAGGAGTGGGGGCTTGTAAAGGATTGGGGGTGGCAGCAAAATTTGGTGTGAAAATAGGCTAAGTTCAGAAGTACTTTTGTTCGGGGAAAACAAAATGGCATTTTCTGAACTGAGCAACCTCTGAAGTGTATTAAACCCCAAATCCAACCTGGTAAGGTCATAGGACACCAAGCCAGCAGACAGCGAAGTGAGTCCTCAAGGCCAGAGAGTGGGGAGAGAAGTGTAGGCTGAGAGGATCCTCTCCAGGGAAGCCTTGGGGCGCCTAGCTGGACCCACAGGTTGGCATATAATTCAAGGGGGGCTGGACTGACAGGATAGTTGTGACCTCCGCCATGCTGGCAACCACCCTACACCCACAGAATACAGACACTGCCAGCAGAAGGAGCTGGGGAGATTTTAAGAGCATATCTGTAAACTCTGAAAAAAACAAGAGTGCTGATGTTTAAACCATATGGCAGGGGCCGAGGACGCAGGGACACAGAGCTCGGCTCCTGGTCCTTCCCCGCCTCCAGTTCCCAGGAGGCATTTTCCCCTCCTGTTTCTTTCTCTCGTGTTGATCACAGGAGAAAGTATTTTCAGTCCTCACCCCCTCTTTCCTCATTTTATACTCCTTTTCAGATGGGTAGGATCTCTTCTTGCAAAATTATCCTCGCCTAATCCATAGAGACAGAAAGTGGATTAGTGGTTGCCAGGGGCTGGGGGAGGGGCTAGGAATGGGGAGTGACTGCTAATGGGTGCCAGATTTCTTTTAGGGGTGATGAAAATGTTCCAGAACTAGAGAGGGGGTGGTGGTGACACAGCTCTGGGGATGAATAAACAGACACCAAATTGCATACTTTAAAAGAATGGATTTGATGGTGTCAATGATATCTCAATAAAGGTGTTATTTTAAAAATCAGCCTTGGTCATGCACGGTGGCTTACACCTGTAACCCCAGCACTTTGGGAGGCCGAGGCAGGCAGATCACTTGTTTCTGTCTCTACTAAAAATATAAAAAATTAGCCAGGCATGGTGGCATGTGCCTGTAGTTCTAGCTACTCAGAGGGCAGAGGCAGGAGAATCATTTGACCAGGAGGCAGAGGTTGCAGTGAGCTGAGATCATGCCACTGCACTCCAGCCTGGTGACAGAGGGAGACTCCGTCTCAAAATACAAAAAACAAACAAAAAATCAGTCTTGCCTTTTGTTGTAGTCGTCTTACAATGGCTGAGACCGTGAGTCTTCAGCCCCCAGGTGGGAAACTCATGTGAAGTTGCTCCAGTGCTTCTGTGAGTTGCCTTCAAAGCTTGAATTCACCCCTAGCTTTTGCCTGAATGTGCGTACAAGTTGGCCAATGTGAAAGACCTCTGGTGTCCCATCTGGAGTCCACATGCTAAGCTGCATCTGGAGCAGACACAGGGTTTGAATTTCTTTTTCTTTCTTTCTTTCTTTCTTTCTTTCTTTCTTTCTTTCTTTCTTTCTTTCTTTCTTTCCTTCTCTCTCTCTCTCTCTCTCTCTCTCTCTCTCTCTCTCTTTCTTTTCTTTTCTTTTTGACACAGAGTCTTGCTCTGTAGCCCAGACTGGAGTGCAGTGTCACGATCTGGGCTCACTACAACCTCCACCTCCCGGGTTCAAGCAATTCTCCTGCCTCAGCCTCAAGTAGCTGGGATTACAGGCATTCCCCACAACTCCTGGCTAATTTTTGTGGTTTTAGTAGAGACAGGGTTTAACCATGCTGGCCAGGCTGGTCTCGAATCCTGACCTCAGGTGATCCATCCACCTCGGTCTCCCGAAGTGCTAGGTTACAGGCGTGAGCCACCGTGCCCAGCCAGGGCTTTGATTTGTAAGTTGTAAAACGAGCTTATGAAAATCCTGTAGCAGCAAAACTGAAATGTGACTTGGGCTGCAGTGAAAGGGAGGAGGGAAGACAGGGAGGATCCTGCTCTTTCTAGACCCTCAGAGCCCACCAGACTCTCCTAATGGAATTAAAAAAAGACCCTCCTTTCACCGGGTTAGCTGCAGGAAACGGCAGAACTCCCAGAACTGGGGCTCCGGTCCACGGAGCCCAAGAGTGTGGCGTGGAGGTCCTGGCAGAGGGACCGGGAGGCCTCCTGCGGCCTTGCTATGCCCTTTCTTGTTCTTGCAACTTCCTAATTTCAATGTTTAATGAGTTTGAAAAACCAGAAGATAACCCAGGCTGAATTTGATGCTGGAACCCCTTCACCCAGCCTGGACACAAGGTGTCCCCATCCTCCCGGGGACTGGCTTGGTGTCTCCTGGGATGGCTCTGCAGAGAGCATTGCTGACATGGGGCAGGAAATAAGAGCAGGTCAGTGCCCAGCAAAAAAAGTTTTCTTGAAGCTGGACTCCAAGACCACACTGGCTAAGCACCCATGCTGGGTCTCAGCACCAGCTGAACCAGTGTGAGGCCTCCTGTCAAGGTCCCAAGCCCGGCTTTAGAGAGAGGTGACCTTCGGGTGGCCTGTGTGATGACACTCAGGTGACCTCCACTTCCTCCTGTCACCATGGTCAGAAGAAGGCAACCCTGGGAGGGAACCCCTCTAGAAGAGGGACGATGCAGACCACACTGCAGACAGTCGGCCGGCCCAGAGGCTCTCCTCCGCCCTCAGCCCCCTCCAAGAAGCTGCCAGGTGTCAAGCTACTGCACAGGTCCCAGCGAAAGAAAACCTTGACTCCTTTCTCTCCAATGAGCTGGAGTGGAAGAGGCTGCACGCCCCGGAGTGGAGCTGCGACTCCAACACAGAGGTCCCGGCCTCCGGGAGGGTGGTGGGTTCGGGAGGGGGCCTGAGGCTTCAGGACCCTGCTCTCTTCCGGGATTGTGGATTTTCTGCCCCAGGAGTTTCACGGCATGGGCCTGAGCACTGGCGTCTGCTCTGGAGCCACAGCGCGAGCGGTGGCGCATGGCGCGCGCCAAGGGTCGGCCGCTGTGTGGCTTTTTCTGGGAGGGGAGGGGAATCCGGAGGTTCAGACCCAGGCTTCGTGGTCTTTGTTTACCAGGCCGCGAAGAGGACCTGCCTCTCTCCCGCCACAGCCCTGGGCCTCCGGCTTGCCAGTTTCACGTCCAGGGAGGGATAAAGGGGGCCGCGGTCGGATTAGCCTTGGCGGCGCTCGGTGGGTTCTCGGGGTGAAGCTGCTCCGCCGGCCCCTGCAAAGGGCGACGCGCCCGGCTCCAACTTCTGCAGGCGGCACTCGGGCTCGGGCCGGCCTCCGCTGGCGCTTTCCTGTCCAGCTCCGTTCCCGCCCCGTCGGGTCGGGTTGTTAGGCGTGCAGTGTCCGCGGCGGACTGTGGGGAGGGAGCGCGGGCGTCGATCCGATTTCAGGCCTTTGTTGCTGGAGCCTCGTGCCGATGGGTTAATGGGGCAGAAGAGATCGGTGAAGGGCGACAGAAGCGGCCTTTGAAAGAGGGTGTCAGCGCGGGGCAGCGAGACAAAGGCCAAAACACACATGGGCGGATAGGGACAGATGGGGACGGGCGAGAGAAGACAATTAGGCAGCAAGTACGGGGGCGGGGCGCGCTCCATCGTTTTCCAGTTAGCCAGGCCAGGCCGGCGCGGGCCCCACGCCCCAGGCTGGCG
>PVKV010029100.1:0-24077 GCA_004027835.1 Alouatta palliata | reverse complement strand
CAAGCAGTTCTCCTGCCTCAGCCTCCCGAGTAGCTGGGACTACAGGCACGTGCCACCATGCCCAGCTAATTTTTGTATTTTTAGTAGAGACGGGGTTTCACCATGTTGACCAGGATGGTCTCGATCTCTTGACCTCGTGATCCACCCGCCTCGGCCTCCCAAAGTGCTGGGATTACAGGCGTGAGCCACCGCGCCTGGCTGAGATCAATGATTTTCTAACTTTGGTGTTGCTCAATGATTCATTAGAGTTATCAGAGCTCAGTATGAACTTGTTAATGTGGAAAGACATAAGATATTTACTTCCCACTCTTTTATATCTTCCAGTAGTGACTATGTATATGTGGAGGAGGGTAGGGGATTCAGACAAGTTCAAACAAATAAGAGGAAACAAAAATTACAAAAAATTCACCCTGGCCAGGCGTGGAGGCTCGAATTTGTAATCCTAGCACTTTGTGAGGCCAAGGTGGGAGAATCACTTGAGCCCAGGAGTTCGAGACCAGCCTGGGCCACAAGGTGAAACTCCAGCTCTACTAAAAATACAAAATTTGGCCAGGCGTGGTGGTGCGCACCTATAGTCCTGCTACTCAGGAGGCTGAGGCAAGAGGATTGCTTGAACCTGGGAGGTGGAGGTCGCAGTGAGCCAAGATTGGTCCACTGCACTATAGCCTGGACAACAGAGTGAGACACTGTCTCAATAAAAAAAATAAAATCTCGGACCAACCTTCAGCAGAGCTGCGGCTACCAGGTTTTCTTGCGTGGGTGTCTCTGGGCTGTCGGCCTGGACCTTGCAGCCACAGTGGATTCAAGTTCGAAATATGGCAAATTTGAAAGATATTACCAGGCGACTAAAGTCCGTCGGAAACATCCAGAAAATTACCAAGTCTGTGAAAATGGTAGCAGCAGCAAAATATGCCCGAGCTGAGAGACAGCTGAAATCAGCTCGAATATATGGATTGGGATATTTGGCTCTGTATGAGAAAGCTGATATCAAGGTGCCTGAAGACAAGGAGAAACGCCTCCTTATTGGTGTGTCCTCAGATCGAGGACTGTGTGGTGTTATTCACTCCTCCATGGCTAAACAGATGAAAAGCGAGGTTGCTACACTAACAGCAGCTGGGAAAGAAGTTACGCTTGTTGGAATTGGTGACAAAATCAGAGGCATACTTTATAGGACTCATTCTGACCAGTTTCTAGCGGCATTCAAAGAAGTGGGAAGGAAGTCCCCTAGTTTTGGAGATGCGTCAGTCATTGCCCTTGAATTACTAAATTCTGGATATGAATTTGATGAAGGCTCCATCATCTTTAATCGATTCGGGTCTGTCATCTCCTATAAGACGGAGGAAAAACCCATCTCTTCCCTTAATACCATTGCAAGTGCTGAGAGCAGGAGTATCTATGATGATGATGATGCTGATGTGCTGCAGAATTACCAAGAATACAGTCTGGCCAGCATCATCTACGACTCTCTGAAGGAGTCCACCGCTAGTGAGCAGAGTGCCAGGATGACAGCCATGGACAACGCCAGCAAGAATGCTTCTGAGATGATTGACAAATTGACATTGACATTCAACCGTACCCGCCAAGCCGTCATCACAAAGGAGTTGATTGAAATCATCTCTGGTGCTGCAGCTCTGGATTAATGAAATCAAGTTCCATCCTCAGGCAAGAGGTAAAGAAGGAAAATTCAGATAGCTGATTTTGTGTTTAGCTTACTGCTGTCTTTGTCAGAAGAAAATGTTCCTCCATTGTTTGAATTACTGAAGACAGCAAGATATTTGTAAATTATCCTACAATAAACAACTTAAAATAAGAAAAAATAAATAAAATAAAAATAAAAAAATAAAATCTCCTTTAAAAAGGACAGATTCCCTCTGCACGCGCCTTTTGCCCCATGTCTCTCTCCCTCTTCCTGCCCTAAACAGATAGGATGCTAGAGTCAGAAAGTTTATCTTGCAACCACCTGGGGACAAGCATGGAACAAAAGCCACATGGAAAGGATTGCTTCACAGAAAGCCAGAGGCCGCCTGGGTTCCTGATGGCCCTGTGAGCTACACTTACCTGCTGAGACCATCAACCCACAGACTTCTTGTGTGCAGAAAAGAAACCGAAAGAAATCTCTGACTCAGCTAAGCAATTCATCAGGTGTTCTACTCTCAGCCAATTAATACCAGTTGATACATTCTTACATGGGAATGTATTCTTTCAAGTTTGAAGATGGAGTTGATTGTTGATGGAATGTGGTCAATGTCCTCTGGGCCCAGTCTCTCCTTCTCCAATCTCTTGGTTCTGCTTTCTTGCATTTTACTCAGTTTTCAACTGGGCTCCCTCCATGTGATGTTTCTCGGCAGCACTACACTGATATCCTAATCAATTCAATTCTAACTAAAACTCCAGAATTGAGTCTTATTGAGAGAACTAAGGATCACTAAGGAACCAACCCCTGAGGACCAGGGGATCCCACCTTCCTATTGGTCATGTCCAGGTCACGTGTCCAAACTTAGAACTAGGGTTCCTGTCAGCTCACCAAATCTCATGGATCAAGAATGGGGAGTGAGCACATAGACCCCCAAGGCAAATATTGGTTCTGTTACTGAAAGAAGGGGGGAAATGCTGGACAACTAAAAACAAGAAATGTCTGTAATTGGCTCAAGTGGCACTTTGTTTATGCCATATCTTTATAGTTCAATTCTGTGTGATGTTTCTCCTTCCCTATTAGATTAGGAATTCCTTGACAGAAGGGAACACATTTATTTGATGACGGCCAACTTTTCCCTTCTGCTTCTCTGCTTTGTGCAATGTTTAGCGTTTAGCTGGCACTTACTGAATGGTTTTGTTTCCATTTTTTGTTTTGTTTTTTGTTTTTTTTGAGACAGAGTCTGGCTCTGTTGCCCAGAAGGGCAGTGGCACGATCTCACTGCAACCTCTGCCTCCCGGATTCAAGCAATTCTCCTGTCTCAGCCTCCCAAGTAGCTGGTATTGCAGGTAGCTGCTACCACATCCAGCTAATTTTTTTGTGTTTTTGGTAGAGACTGGGTTTTACCATGTTGGTCAGGCTGGTCTTGAACTCCTGACCTCAAGTGATCCACCTGCCTCGGGCTCCCAAAGTGCTGGGATTACAGGCATGAGCCACTGCACCTGGCCCTGAATGGTTTTTGAATAAGTAAATAATAGTTGATACTAGCAAGAATGGTTCAAGTTATTACTGTGATGATAAATCACACTAAACAGAAGTTATTACTGTGATGATACAGTTAGATGATAAATGAGTTAGATAAGTCCTATCTAAGGCTTACTTACTTTGGCCCGGTGTGGTGGCTCACGCCTGTAATCCTAGCACTTTGGGAGGCTGAGGCTAGTGGATCACTTGAGGTCAGCAGTCCAAGACCAGCCTGACCAACATGGTGAAATCCCATCTCTGCTAAAAATACAAAAGTTAGCCAAACCTGGGATGCAGAGGTTGCAGTGAGCCAGGATCATGCCACTGCACTCCAGCCTGGGCGACAGAGTGAGACTCCATCTAAAAAAAATAAAAAATGCTCACTTACTTTCAATGTGTACTACTACTAAAATCCTTGGTTCTCTTTAAGGCAGACTACATAGATTAAACGTGATCTTGAAATAATCTAACATTTATAAGTTATAGGATTTCTTTATAGGTTTGTACACAGTTAATATTCCCCAAACACAGGACAGAATTAAATATGCCCATATTTACCCATAGTGACAAAAAATAGACAGGGACAGGAAATACAACTATTAATATTAGAAAATAACTTTACATCTTATTTATTTATGGTTAAAAATACACAGTAGGCCAGGTGCGGTGGCTCATGCCTATTATCCCAGCACTTTGGGAGGCCAAAGCAAAGGATGGCTTGAGCCCAGGAATTCAAGACCAGCCTGGACAGCATGGTGAGATGCCATCTCTACAAAATATTAAAAAATCAGCCAGGCATGATGGTACATACCTGTAGTCCCAGCTATTCAGGAGGCTGAGGCCAGAGAATCACTTGAGCCCAGGATTTTGAGGCTGCAGTGTAAGGTGGAAAGTTTATGGTAGTAAATGTCATACATTAAAAATTTCTTCTACGTAAAAAAAGAAGATCTCAAATCAACAACCCAACTTTATACCTCAAGGAAAAAGAAAAAGAAGAACAAATGAAACCCAAAGTTAGCAGAAGGAAGGAAATAACAAAGATTAAAGCAGAAATAAATGAAACTAGTGATAGGAAAAAAAAAATCAATAAAACTAAGTTGGTTTTTTGAAAAAAATCAACAAAATTTATAAAACCTTAACTAAACTATGAAAAAAGGAGAAAAGATTCAAATACATAAATTCAGATATGAAAAGGTACATTGCAAGTAATACCACAGAAAAAAGGATTTTAAGACTACTATGAACAATTATATGCCATAGACTCCATAACCTACAAGAAATGGACACATTCCTAGAAATATACAACCTACCAAAACTAAATCATAAAGAATAAAGAATCTAAACAGACCAATAACGAATAGGGAGATTGAATCAGTAATAAAAAGTTTCCATCAAAGAAAAGGCCAGGACCAAGTGCCTTCTCTGAAGAATTCTATCCAACACTTAGAGAAGAAATCATACCAATCCTTCTGAAATGCTTTTAAAAAATGAAAGAAACAGGAACATCTTCAAACTCATTTTATGAGGCAAAAATTACGCTGATACCAAAACCAGACAAAGATTCAAGGCTGGGTGCGGTAGCTTGTACCTGTAATCCCAGCACTTTGGGAGGCCCAGTGGGGAAGATCACAAGGTCAAGAGATCGAGACCATCTTGGTCAACATGGTGAAACCCCCATCTCTATTAAAAATACAAAAACTAACTGGGCGTGGTGGTTCGCGCCTGTAATCCCAGCTACTCGGGAGGCTGAGGCAGGAGAATCGCTTGAACCCGGGAGGCAGAGGTTGCGGTGAGCCAAGATCGCACCACTGCACTTCAGCCTGGAAACAGAGTGAGACTCTGTCTCCAAAAAAAAAAAAAACAAGGAACAAAAACCTACAAACAAATATTACTGATAAATATTGATATAAAAGTCTTTTTTTTTTTTTGAGACGGAGTCACTCTGTTGCCCAGGCTGGAGTGCAATGGCACAATCTTGGCTCACTGCAACCTCCGCCTCCTGGGTTCAAGCAATTCTCCTGGCCTCAACCTCCTAAGTAGCTGGAATTATAAGCACCTGCCAACACATCCGGTTAATTTTTGTATTTTTTTAGTAGAGATGGGGTTTTGCCATGTTGGCCAGGCTGGTCTCGGCCTCCCAAATTGCTGGGATTACAAGCACGAGCCACCATGCCCAGCCTGATATAAAGGTCTTAACACCTAAACATAAGGCCTGAAACTATAAGACTTCTAGAAGCAAGTATAGAGGAAGTGCTTCATGTCATTGGATTTGGCAATGATTTCTTGAATATAACCACAAAAACACAGATAACAAAAGCTAAATTGGAAAAATGAGATTACGTCAATTTTTTTTTTTTTTTTTTTTTTTAGATAGAGTCTCGCTCTTGTGGCCCAGGCTGGAGAGCAATGGCACAATCTCTGCTCACTGCAACCTCTGCCTTCTGCATTCAAGCATTCCTCTGTCTCAGCCTCCCAAGTAGCTGGGAGTACAGGCGCATACAACCATGCTTGACTAATTTTGTATTTTTAGTAAAGATGGAGTTTCACCATGCTGGTCAGGCTGGCCTCAAACTCCTGACCTCAGGTGATCCATCCACCTCAGTCGCCCAAAGTGCTGGGATTACAAGTGTGACCCACCACACCTGGCTCGATTATGTCGAATTTTAAAACTTCTGTGCAACAAAGAAAACAATCAATGGAGTGAAAAGGCAACCTATGAAATGGGAGAAAATATTTGTAAATCATATATCTCATAAGGGATTACTACCCAGAATATAGCAGATATATTTGGTCTTAAATAAACTAAAAAATAACTCAAATTGTTTTAAGCCTTCATTGCAAAATACAATACAATTGTTTTTACCTTTGAAAAATTTGGGATTTCACGCCAGTAATCCAAGCACTTTGGAGGCCAAGGCAGGCAGATTACCTGAGGCCGGGAGTTCAAGACCAGCCTGACCAACATGGTGAAACCCTGTCTTAAAAAAAAAAAAAAGGGCCGGGCGCGGTGGCTCACGCCTGTAATCCCAGCACTTTGGGAGGCCGAGGCGGGTGGATCTCGAGGTCAAGAGATCGAGACCATCCTGGTCAACATGGTGAAACCCCGTCTCTACTAAAAATACAAAAATTAGCTGGGCATGGTGGCACGTGCCTGTAGTCCCAGCTACTCGGGGGGCTGAGGCAGGAGAATTGCTTGAACCCAGGAGGCGGAGGTTGGGTGAGCCGAGATCGCGCCATTGCACTCCAGCCTGGGTAACAAGAGCGAAACTCCGCCTCAAAAAAAGAAGAAAAGAAAAATTTGGGAAATCACATTTGAGTTCCACAAAGTGCGTCAGATGAGGGACTGTCCAGTCTGGAATCTTTCTAGGAAGTAATGTTATACACTTTCTCTGCAAAAAAAACCTCCATGGTTCCGGGCCCTCTACTTTCTGAACCAAGACATGCCACAGCAGACACCCTGCCAGACATGGGCCAGCCAAGTGTTTACTGTAAATAGATCTTTGGAGACGTGACATTCAACAGTGTTCTGGGACATGTGATTAAAGAGAGCAATGGGCTGAGGAGAAAACAACTCACTGAGACCCTTAGTTGTTAGGTTTCAGTTTTGGTTTTGGTTTTGGTTTTTTGACAGGGTCTTGCTGTGTCACCCAGGCTGGAATGCAGTGAGCTGTGATTGTATTCATTTATTTCCGTTTGTCTCCAGATATTTTTAAATTTCCCTTGTGATTTAGTCTTTGACCCACTGGTTATTCAACAGTGGATTGTTTAACTTCCATACATGTGTGAATCTTCTGGTTTTCCTTTTGTTTTTGATTTCTAGTTTCATTCCATTGTGATCAGAGAAGATACTTGGTACGATCTCAATGTTCTTAAATTTGTTAGCACTTGTATTGTGCCTTACATGTGATCTGCCCTGGAGAATGTGCCATGTACACCTGAGAGGAAGTACATTCTGTCGTTGGATGAGTTGTTCTGTATATGTGTGTTAGGTCTATTTGGTCTACAGTGTTGATCAAGCCTGTGATTTCCTTATTAATTTTCTGTCCATATGATCTATTCATTATTGAATGTGGGGTATTGAAATCTCCAGCTAATTTTGTATTCTCATCTATACTTTCTTTTTTTTAGACAGAGTCTTGCTTTGTCACCCAAGCTGGAGTGCAGTGGCATGATCTTGACTCACTGCAACCTCTACCTCCCCAGTTCAAGTGACTATTCTGCCTCAGCCTCCAGAGTAGCTGGGATTACAGGTGCCCACCACCATGCCTTTTTTTTTTTTTTTTTTCTCTTTTTTTTTTAGTAGAGATACGGTTTCACCATGGTGGTCTGGTTGGTCTTGAACTCTTAATTTCAAGCAATCCACCTGGCTTAGCCTCCCAAAGTGCTGGGATTACAGGTATGAGACACAACGCCCAGCCACTATCTATATTTTTAATTTTGTCAATGTTTGTTTCACATGTTTTGGTGCTCTGTTGTTAGATGCATATATATGTACAATTGTTATATCTTCCTAATGAATTGACACTTCCATCATTATATCATGTTCTTCTTTGTCTCTTATGACCATTTTTAATTTTAAGTCTGTTTTGTCTGATATCAGTATGGCCACTATTTCTGTCTTTTGGTTACCATTTGGATGGAAGATCTTTCTCCATCCTTTTACTTCCAGCCTATTTGGTCCTTACACCTAAAGTGAGTCTTGTGGACAGCACATAGTTTGGTCTTGTTTTTTTATCCATTCAGCCACCTCATGTCTTTTGACTGGGAAATTTAACCCATTTACATTTAAATTAATTGCTGATGGGGAAGGACTTCCTACTGTCATTTTTAAAATTGTTTTCTGTATGTTATAGTTATTTTGTCCCACTTTTTCTCTCTTGCTGCTTTCTTTTGTGTTTTGTTGGGTTTTTTTGTTTTAATTGTTTTTTGGTGACATGCTTTGTTTCCTTTCTCATTTTCTTTTGTGTATCTTCTATAGGTATTTCCTTTGTGGTTGCCACGGGAATAATATAAAATTCTTTTTTTTTTGAGACGGAGTTTTGCTCTTGTTGCCCAGGATGGAGTGCAATGGCACGATCTTGGCTTTCTGCAGCAACCTCCACCTCCCAGGTTCAAGCAGTTCTTCTGCCTCAGCCTCCCAAGTAACCGGAACTACAGGCATGCACTACCAAACCCAGCTAATTTTTTGTATTTTTAGTAGAGAGGGTTTCTCCATGTTGGTCAGGCTGGCCTTGAACTCCTGACCTCAGGTGATCTGCCCGCCTCGGCCTCCCAAAGTGCTGGGATTACAGGCACGAGTCACCATGTCCAGCTGATATAAAATCTTTTATAACAATCACTTTTAAACTGATAACAACTTCAATCACATACAAAAATTCTGCTCCTTATATCTCCCCACCCTTTGTTATCCATCACAAATTACATATTTTTATATTTTTATCCATTAACATAGCTTTATAGTTATAATTACTTATTATGCTTTTAGTTTTAAAATTCTGTACCAGAATTAAAGGTGATTTACACACCATCATTACAGTATTACAGGATTCTGTACTTGTCAATATATTTACCATTACCAGAAAGCTTTATCTTTTCAAACACTTTCTTGTTGCTCTGAAAGTTATTTATTTCAGGAGAAAAATATATATTTTTGTTTTTGTTCAATTTGGCAGTACTCAAAGTCAAAGTACTTTAGTAACCTCAGAGTATCTTCTTGTCATCTTTATTAAAAATATTTATGATGGCCAGATGCAGTGGCTCATGCCTATAATCCCAGCACTTTGGGAGACCGAGGTGGGGAGATCACTTGAGGATAGCAGTTCGAGACCAGCCTGGCCAACATGGTGAAACCCCTTCTTTACCAAAAATACAAAAATTAGCCAGGCATGGTGGCAGGTACCTGTAATCCCAGCTACTCAGGAGGCTGAGACAGGAGAATCACTTGAACCTGGAAGACAAAGGTTTTAGTGAGCTGAGATCATGCCATTGCACTCCAGCCTGGGCAACAGAGTGAGACTCTGTCTCAAAAAAAAAAAAAAAAAAAAAAAGTTATGATCTTTTCCTTTAAGCTGAATCATTTTCAAGGTGCTTTCAGAGTCTTGCTGGATTTTTCCCAGAACTGCAAATCACACAAACCTAGTCTCTGAACTAAAGAAAGACAAATCTCAACCTTAATGTCTTAAAAAGAGCTAACAAGGCTGGGTGCAGTGGCTCATGCCTGTAACTCCAGCATGCTGGGGGGCCAAGGCAAGAAGATCACTTGAGTTGAGGAGTTTGAGAACAGCCTGGACAACAAAGCAAGACTCTGTCTCTAAAAATAAAAATAAAAAATTAGCTGGGCATGGCGGCCACACCTATGGTCCCAGCTACTTGGCAGGCTGAGATGGGAGGATCACTTGAGCCTAGGAGGTTGAGGCTGCAGTGAGTGCTGTGATTGTGCCGCTGCACTCCAGCCTGGGCAACGGATCAAGACTCTGTCCAGACTGGCTGGGCACGGTGGCTCACGCCTGTAATCCCAGCACTTTGGGAGGCCGAGGCAGGCAGATCACTTGAGATCAGGAATTCGAGACCAGCCTCACCAGCATGGTGAACCCCACCTCTACTAAAAATACAAAAATTAGCTGGACGTGGTGGCGGATGCCTGTGATCCCAGCTACTCTAGAGGCTGAGACAGCAGAATTGCTTGAACCCTGGAGGCAGAGGTTGCAGTGAGCTGAGATCCCACCATTGCACTCCAGCCTGGGCAACAAGAGCAAAACTTGGTCTCAAAAAACAAAAAAGAAACTTGCTTTTTTCACCTGCTTCCCATAGTTTATTGCCTTCCCTTTATCTGGGCTCTGATCTCTCCCACATCAGAAGAAAGACGTTAGGTACTGTCCTCACTGCCCTTAAAGGACATGAGCTCTTTATTCTCTGACCTCATCACACTTTGTACCTCTCTCTGGTTATCTATGTGCATCTATCCACCCTCCTCACTGGCTTTGCTGGAAAGTTTAAATTTAATAATAAAACTACTTTTTTTTTTTTGAGACGGAATCTCACTCTGTTGCCAGGCTGGAGTGCAGCGGCATGAAATCGGCTCACTGCAACTCCACCTCCCGGGTTCAAGCAATTTGCCTGCCTCAGCTTCCCAAGTAGCTGAGACTACAGGTGCAAGCCACCACGCCTGGCTGATTTGTTGTTATTTTAGTAGAGACAGGGTTTCACCATGTTGGCTAGGATGGTCTCAATCTCCTGACCTTGTGATCTGCCCACCTCAGCCTCCCAAAGTGCTAGGATTACAGGTCTGAGCCACCGCGCCCAGCCAAACTACTCATGTTTTGCAGTGTCTGTGTTGATCTGCTACAATGATGTCTGTCTCTTAGACATGTGATTTCTGGATGAAATTCCATCACTATCTTCTTTCCTAAAAACCTGCACCCCACTTTGGTATGTCTCCTTAAAACAATTTCCCTATAAACTTCAAGGAAATGATGATTAATTTCTACTGTGGAAAGATTTGTCTCATTTAAAGTCTAATGAGGGCACAGGCTGGGTAAGAGTTTGCTCTTAAGAAGAGGAAATTTGCCAGGCATGGTGGCTCACACCTGTAATCCCAGCACTCTGGGAGGCAGAGGCGGGTTCATCATTTAAGGTCAGGGGTTCAAGACCAGCCTGATCAACATGGTGAAACCCTGTGTCTACTAAAAATACAAAAAAAATTCATCAGGCATGGTGTTGCATGCCTGTAGTTCCAGCTACTTGGGAGGCTGAGGCAAGAGAATCACCTGAACCCAAGAAACAGAGATTGCAGTGAGCCAAGGTCATGCCATTGCACTCCAGCCTGAGTGACAGAGCAAAACTCCGTCCCAAATAAATAACTAAATAAAATGTATCATTAAAAAAAAGAAGTGGAGACTCTTCAATATAATCCATAGGGTCAGAAAAACGAAAAAGAAAAATAAGAAGAAGAAATCCCTCAAAATAGAAGCATACATTTTTGGATGTTCATGAATTATGCAGCAGAAAAAGAAGGCCAAGTGTGATTTCACTGCAGATGAATACTGACCCTTAGACATATTCTCTTCTAATAGTAATTAAAAGGGTTTTTTTGTTTTGTTTTTTTACTTCTTGTGGTCTAAATGAAAATCAAAATGAAGCAAAGCTGTGACGGTGCTTTGCGAACTTGAACATGCTCTGGAAACGTATCTTCAAGGGTTGGCAACAATGAGACATAAATATTAATAGCTGGCACTTGTATCGTGTTCTTCTCTGATAGGGCAGATTTTATCCGCCCCATTTGAGACAAACTGCGGTCACTGAGGTCACCCAGCTTGTCAAAGGTAGAGTTCTGTTTCAGACCTAGGCCTCTGATTCCAAATGTTTGGCTGCACCCACCTCCCACCCTCTTTCCACGGGAGAATCTGGTTCCCCACATAAACCAGGAAGGCCCGCAGAGCTGGAGGGCATGCTCTGGTTGCCGTCTTTCATTACAGCCTGAGCTAGATCCTTTTGGAAACACTCTTGGCTCCCTGGCCTCTGTCTTCCAAGCTCTTACACACACAGACACACACACACACACATACACACACACACAGCCTTAGAGAACAGAGACGGGTGTGGAGTCTCTGTCTGCTCCACCTTCACATTTCCACAGAGCCCGCCAGGATTCTGTGATGTGGGAGTGAGAACCGGGATCTCCTTTCCCCGCAGGCAGGAATGGGCAGCGCCACGTAGTCACCTCAGCAATTCTCGTGATACAGGTGATGGATGAGGCCTCCAGGGCCTGTTGGCCACCGCTTCTCCCTCTCTCTGGAAAAGCTGCTCAGCTCCAAGTTCTGCCGGCCGGCCAGTTTAGTACATACCTGTCAGAGGAAATGGTGACTAACATTTATTTATTGAGCACCTGCTATGTTCAACACACAATATTAATTATTGCTTTGATTTATTTAATGATCAATTATCAATGATTGATAATTAATAATTAATTGGTTATTGTTTTATTTGTTGTTTTAATAAATTTATTAATTTATTGTATTATTGTTATTACAATTTCCTGGGCACTCTCCAGGTGCATGAATTGACTCTAATGAGTAGCACAGTGTCTCTGGGTGTCGTGGTTATTTTACAGATGGGAAAGGACCGATTGCTTGGGAATCTTGCTCCAGTTTTCACAAAGGGTGAGTGGCAAACCCAGGTCTCATTCCAGAACCACCGAGCTGTAGGCAAGGATCGTGGTGTTGTGAAGGTTGGAGACCCATCATGAAAGATGCAGATCTGTGTACAGCTAACTGTAACAGCAGGTGTTATGGGGTAAACTGTGTCCCCTAAAAAGATAGGTTGAAGTCCTAACCCCTGGCACCTCCTAATGTGACCATATTTAGAAATACAGTCATCGCAAATGTAATTAGTTTGAGGTCACATTGGAGCAGGGTGGGCTCTTAATCCAATAGGACTGGTGCTCCCATAAGCAGAGAGGAGAGGAGACGCAGAGGGAAGATGAAGCTGTGAGCACAGAGGTAGGGATGACAGTGATGCTGCCACAAGCCAAGGAATGCCTGGGGCCACCAGAGCGGGAGGAGCCGAGAAAGGATCCTCCCCTGTAGGTTTCAGAGAAAGACTTTCAGCCTCCAGAGCTAAGAGACAATACATTTCTGTTATTTTCAGCCACCAAGTTTGCGGTTCCTTGTTCCAGCAGCCCTAGGAACCTGCCCCAGCTGGCAAGGGAGCAGAACTCGGGGTCAGGGGAGTGGCTAAAACAGAATGGGAAGGTCTGGAAAAGGAAAAGTCTGCTGCCTTTGCATCGGGTCTTAAAGGAGAAGTAGGGTTGAGGAAGTAAAGGGTGGGCTGCAGGAAAATACAAGTCCAGGAACAGCGGCAGGAGTGACTGCGACCAGCCTGGGAGAGGCAGAAGGCCGCGGGACCCCAGTGTAGGAGAGAAGAGGGTGGTGGGTACACGGATGGTGCGGAGCAGATCCCAGAGGCCTGTGGATTCTCCACAGAGGACTCTGGGGTGCAGCCGTCAGCTGTCTGCTCCCCAGCATTGCCTGTGCCCCTGCTCATTGAGTCAGGCCCCTTGGGACGTGAGCTGTCTCTTGTCTCCCCTGGGCTCAAGACCCATCTTTCCTGAAGCAGGCAGCCCTTTGCTGTGTTAGCCACAATGTACCCGTTCCTGCCTCTTTTTTTTCTTTTATTTTTTGAGACTGAGTCTCACTCTGTTGCCAGGCTGGAGGGCAATGGCACGATCTTGGCTCACCGCAACCTCCACCTCCCAAGTTTAAGCAATTTTCTTGCTTCAGCCTCCTGAATAACTGGGATTACAGGCATGCGCCACCACGCCCAGCTAATTTTGTATTTTTAGTAGCAACGGAGTTTCTCCATGTTGGTCAGGCTGGTCTCAAACTCCTGACCTCAGGTGATCCACCTGCCTCGGCCTCCCAAAGTGCTGGGATTACAGGTGTGAGCCACTGCGCCCAGCCTGACTCAATTTTTATAAGGCATCACCTACCTTATAAAAGGCAGGTATAGCAGCCTGGTCCTATGGGGGAAGGACCCTCCTCTCCTTTTTTACCTCTCACAGGGTCTAGAGTCCTTTCCCTGACTTGGAGGGGCTGGGCCCTAGGATATTCCCTGAGTCTGGTCAGCTCCTCCCTCCCCTGCACCCTCCTGCCCTGTGGGACCCCCTCGATGTCCTCCCCGTCCCTGCCCCCCTGCTGCTGAGCCTCCCAGACCCCAGCCTGCCCTGGCCATGCCCTCTGCACACTGTGCTCAGCCTTCCTAGCATCATGGATGGGCGTGGTTCCAGGTCCCAGCTTCTCCCTGACTGCCCAGCACACCCAGCCTTCCTTGGCTCCAACAGGCCCTGTCCTGAGCTCTGTCGCTGAAGGTCTGGGAGTAGCCCGTGCCGTAATCCAAACCACAGCTCTGGTTGCTCAGTCAATGCCGAACTAAAAAGCAAGCCATGTGGAAGCGTTGCCTGGCACGAATGAGGTGCTTCATGACAATCCGTTGGTCGAATGAATGGGTAAAGGGGCAAACGTGAAGATTGCTGTAATTGTCCAGGGCGGAGGAACTGGGCTTCTCAAAATAGTCCTTATCTCATGTCAGACCAGCCAGCAGCAGAACCAGGCTGAGTGGGGCCTGGGAGGTGGGGCTATGTGATGCAGGAGAGGAGTGAGGGCTTTGCCAGTCAGCCATCGAGGGGCAGCCCTGGCTCCGCCGCCTCTGGCCGCGCGCCTTGGGTAAGCCACTTCACTTCTGAGCCCCAGCCTCCTCCTTCGTGGGGAGGAGATATTAGCATCCACCTCTCAGAGCAACCGGAGCTAGTAAATGTGGAACAGGTGACTTTTACCGCTTGCGGTGATCTGCATCCAAGAGATGAGTCAATAGGTGGTAAGGTTCTCACGCCCTCGATTCTAATTCCCTGGAGAAGGAATCAGAGGAGCAAGCGCCACCCAGGTTCTCAAGGGTCTGGGTCGCCTGCGGAAGGAAGGTACCTGGCAAGCACCCAGGTGAGGGAGAGAACAAAGCTCCAATAATCAGGACCAGCCAGTGTGCTTAATTAGTAAGAATAAATAATGCATGGCTGAGAAAACAAAGGCGAGTTGCACGACTGCCCAGATCCAGGGAGCAAGACGAGAACTAGAAGTGGAAGCACAGGACCAGTCAGGCCACCCTGACACGTGTCCAGAGCACAGCCCAAGGCTGTTGGGTCCAGGTCAGCCCTTGGGGCTAGCAGAGGTCTCATGTGGACTGAGTTGGCCCTGGCTAGGGGGAAAGAGGGCTGTGAAGGCTGGGAAGGAGGAAATGGATATGAAAGTGGAACTGTTGGGGATTAGAACGGAGGATGTGGTGGGCGAGGGAGGAAAGGAGCCGAGAAAAATGCAGAAGTTAGTCCCCAGTCAATGCCAAGCAGGTACCTGAGAGCCTTCAGGGTGATCTGACAGTAGGTCCTGCCTGGCAGAGACCTTGGAGTGGAAACAAGGATTCTTGTACGACTCCCTGAGTGGCTGGGGGTGTGCAGGTGGCAAGGCTATGCTGCCCAGTTACTCACACGACAGGCAAGCTGGGCCATGGTTCTGGCTGTGTGCCTAGCTCCTTTAGCAACAAATGAGCCCTTCTCAAATGACAGAGCAGGCTGCATTCACCTTTTCAGAGATTTATGTTTTAAATGATCACAGTAATTTTTAAAATAGAGATGGGGTCTCACTATGCTGCCCAGGCTGGCCTCGAACTCCTTAGCTCTTCGGAGGCCAAGGTGGGTGGAAGGTCAGGAGTTCCAGACCAGCCTGGCCAACATGGTGAAACCCCGTCTCTATTAAAATACAAAAATTAGCTGGGCATGTTGGTGGGTGCCTGTAATCCCAGTTACTAAGGAGGCTGAGGTGGGAGAATTGCTTGAACCAAGGACGGGGGAGGTTGCAGTGAGCTAAGATCGTGCCACTGCACTCCAGCCTGGGTGACAGAGCAAGACTCCATCTCAAAAAAAAAAAAACAAAAAAAACGAACAATAAGCTATTCTGTAGTTATCATCATGGTACAAAATAAGAATGGTGAAGTGTGATGGGTGGTGGAGACGTGGGGGCCCTGGCCCTGCTGGGGGAGGGTGGGTACAGGAGCCACTCTGGAGAGCAGTCTGGTACTCCTTCACCAATTTCCATGTCCTCATAGCTTTTGACCTGGGACAGATTTGGTTTATGCCTCTTGCCCTTATGTAACTATGAATACTGTCCCCTTTCATTCTAAGTTGTCCTTGTTTGGAAGATAAGTTATATGGCTACATTCCTATAACCCAACAATTCCACGTATGGTTCTATGTCCCAGCGAAATTCTCAGGTCCAGAGAGTCATGTGGCCAGGTAATCTTGGCATCTGTGGTGGGGGAAGTAGGAGGACAGGTGCAATGAGGTAGGCAGACCCATGGAAGATTAAGCAACGAATGTAATGAACCTGCAGCAACGTGGGTGGATAAAGTAGTGCTGGGGGAGGAGGAAGACTCAGAAGGAGATACACGACCGCGTATCATGGATGTAAATTCAAAGCACGAAGCCGGACGAGGTGGCTCATGCCTGTAATTCCAGCACCTGGGGAGGTGCTGGATCCGAGGCAGGTAGATCATGAAGTCAGGAATATGAAACGAGACTGGCCAACATAGCGAAACCCTCTCTCTACTAAAAACACAAAAATTAGCCAGGCGTGGTGGCATGCACCTGCAGTCCCAGCTACTTGGGGAGGCTGAGGCAGGAGAATGGCTTGAACCCGGGAGGCGGAGGTTGCAGTGAGCCGAGATCGCGCCATTGCACTCCAGCCTGGGCAACACAGTGAGACTCCATCTAAAAAAAAAAAAAAAAAAAAGTGAAAGCATGTGTATGCTATATACTTTATGGAAAACACATATAAACAAAAGACGTGTTAAACACATTAGGATGATGGGGAAAGGAAAATGAGAATAAAAAGAAGTAATTAAAACATAAAGAGCTGAATTCAATTTGAATAGGTAGGATCTCTATCAGAGGTCTCTGGGGATAAACATTCAGCTCAGTCAGTCAGCGCCAAATCTTGGTTGGTCCTGTTTTGCTTTGGAAAGCTACAAAGGAAAAAGTCCTGGCTCACTCAATCAACCACACTGATGGAATAAAAATGTTTATTAAACCCTGCTGGGTGTCAGATGGGGGGCAGACACCAGACAATGTAGGCAGATGTCCTCAAAAAGCCATAACCAAGTTCCTGCCTTAAATTAAAACACTTTTGCTAGTGACAAAGTCTCTTTGATGTAACTAACCATAAACATAAACATTTGGACCTGGTAAATCAGGCTTCCAATGTTTTGAGAGCCAGCACAGTATTTAGAGAGAATGAAGTCCAATTTATTATTTAGGGGAAGCTTGATTCCTGAGCATAAGAGGAGGAAAGATACAGTTGCTGAAGATGAGTATTCATTCTTTTCAGCTCCAGCGGAGCAGCCTGGGAGACAGTGGAGGCACTGGCTGCAGTGTGAAGGGGCCCAGTGAATGAGGCAAGGGAGACGAAACCTGCAAGTTTTATTACTGATAAAGCTGCCATTGGCGGGCATGGCCTCAATCTACAGGCAGGTGGGCTGCCTACAACTGCATGGTGGAATTAGACAAATGTGTGGCCCTGGCAGAGGCAGCTCCAGGCCACCATGGATCACCCATGGGGGACCAGGCCCCATAACACACATGGCTGGAAGGGACAGAGCAGTGTGCGGGCGGTCAGCTCCCAAGAGGAAGAGTGAGCGAAAGGGCTGGGCTCTGTGTGCCCAGCTTCTCCTTCCAAATTCACCCACAGACAAGGGAGTCCTTCTCCTCTGAGGGTCCAGGAGAGGCCTGACGTGTCACCCTGGCAAGTCCCCTCAGAGGGAAGGAAATGGTGCATCCTCCACATGGAACCCCGGTCTCCCCCTTCTCAGTTGCAAGTTCTAGGATCCAATGGCCAGGCCTTGGGATAAAGGGATGAGAAGGGAGGAAGGGCCAAGAATCGATGCCATCAATCAAAGTTCTGAGCTTTGGGAGATTCACAAAACCCAGTTTATCAACATTCCTATGAGTTTCACCCCTGCCCGCCCCCAGTTAGCACCTGCTCCACCTAGGAACCAGGCGATGACTACCTAGGTCAGCTCCACCCAGAGATGAGACGCAAAGCAGCTTTTCCGTTGTGGGGAGCTGCTTTTACCTTTTCTTTCTTAAAAACAATTTCGAAATGAAAGCAAGTCTCAGGAAATCCATGCCTATAGTCCTAGCTTTGCTGTAGGCAGATCCGGGAGGAGAAGTGTGCTGTGAAACGACTGTGCCTTTGGACATAAGCTGCCTGGAAGGGCGGGGACCCTGCACCCAACGCCCATCTGCTGTGGTGGTCACTCCGCTGATCCTGAACAGCTCTCGCAGCCACAGCATTGAGGCAGATTGGATGTGGAGCCATCGGAGGCACTCGCCAATGAGAGGGCCGTGGAACACTGCCAGTCCAGAAGCAAAACACAACCCTGCTGGCAAGGAAGTGTGCAGAAACCTGGAAGCCACTCTTTCTTATTGGTGGAGTAAGGGGATGGGCTGTACAGCTCAGAACCCCAACAGGGCGGTCAGCACAGATGGGGCCTGCTGGGGAGGAAGAGCTGATGCCAACCATTCAGGGTGCTATGTCCACCACAAAAGGGGGGACACTCCCTCCTCAAATATCCCTTAAGTCTAAGGCCTAAAGTTATCAACATGACAATTCCCCAAACTGAAAATGCGATCACCAGAGCTGCCTTTGTGTATGCACAGAAAGAGAGGCTGGGTGGACGGGCCTGTGTGTCTTCTACAACACCTAGACTCAGGGAGAGCAGTCCCTGCCAGCACTGTCACTCAGGAGAGTCAAGCATGCCAGGAGTGACAGTGTTTTGGAGTCTAGTGGGACATTAGAAGTAGCCTAGTTGAGGCCAGGCACTATGGCTCATGCCTGTAATCCAGCGTTTTGGGAGGCCGAGGCGGATCAATCACCTGAGGTCAGGACACCAGCCTGGCCAACATGGTGAAACCCCATCTCTACTAAAAATACAAAAATTAGCTGGGCATAGTGGTGGGCACCTATAGCCCCAGCTACTGGGGAGGCTGAGACAGGAGAATCGCTTGAACCCGGGAAGTGCAGGTTGCAGTGAGTTAAAACCATGCCACTGCACTTCAGCCTCGGCAAGAGTGAGACTGTCTCAAAAAAAGAAGTTACATGATTGAACCCACATACAGGACAGACACTAGGTGGGTCTACCAAGCAGAAGGCAGGGATCTGGCCTGCACACGTTTCATCTGGCTTGCAGAGGATCTTGGAAAAAAATTCTAACTCATTTGGCAATATTTAAGAACTGGGGGCTGGACACGGTGGCTCATGCCTGTAATTCCAGCACTTTGGGAGGCCATGGCAGGAGGATCACTTAAGTTCAGGAGTTCAAGACTAACTTGGACAATACACTGAGGCCTCATCTCTAAAAAAATTTTTTTTAATTAGCTGGGCTTGGTGGCATATATCTGTAGATCCAGTTAGTTAGGAGGCTCAGGTGGGAGGATCACTTGAGCTTGGGAGGTCAAGGTTGCAGTGAGCCAAGATTGCACCGCTGCACTCTGGCCTGGGCAACAGAGTGAGACACTGTCTCCAAGGGAAAAAAGAATTGGGAAATTGCACATAAAAATCAGGATTTCAGGGTTTTCTTGAAAATGAGACATGTAGTAGGACAGGGCTCATGTTCTAGCATCATAACAGCCATGTGCAGAAGCTGAGAGGTGGCCGGCCTACCTCCCGGCCAGCACATCCCTCAGATGGCCGCTGCGCCAACACTCAGCGTCAATGGCAGAACTAGGACCAGACCCAGACCTTACAGTCAGTTGCCCTTGGACTCCACCTCCCAGTCTGTGTATTCCCCAGTCACATTCTCAGGGTCACCTGAGGACCCAGTCTGAGTAGGTGGCTGGGAATGGCAGACTGACCAAGTGATGAGGCTGATTTCATGGAAATTCATGGGAAGTCTGGAAAAACCCAAACAGCAAAAAGGCCAAGTTTTAATTAAACGTAAACTTCAAGATTCATCTGTCTTGCTCTCCCTTATAGCTCACTGGTTGGTGAGTGAAGTATGTGGTCCATCTTTCAGCCTAGGGTGAAGCATTGCAGAGACATTAGATGAGTTCCTTCTGGAGTGAGTCCTTTTGATAGTAAGATTCAACCGGGTCAGGTAACATTCATAACCTGCTACAGAAATTTGTTTGCCCTGGTTATCAGAAGGCTTAATTTACTCTGTCACCCAGGCTGGGGTGCAATGGTGCAGTCTTGGCTCACTGCAACCTCCACCTCCCGGGTTCAAGTGATTCTCCAACCTCAGCCTCCTGAGAAGCTGGGACTACAGGTGAGTACCACTACACCTGGCTAATTTTCGTATTTTTAGTAGAGAGAAGGTTCCACTATGTTGGCCAGACTGGTCTTGATCTCCTGATCCGCCTGCCTAGGCCTCCCAAGTGCCAGTTATCTAGTTTACATGTCAAATCTCTAGGATCCAGATATCGAAATGCTTAGTGAGACACTGACTTCACTACAGAAAACACACGTGGCTCAGTTTTCAATTCAGTTCAACAAATATTTACTGAGCCCCTATTATGTGCAAGACTATTCTAGTTACTTGAGATACCAAGACCAGCAGTTACTGGTCTTATCTTTGAGGAGCTCACAGTTTGAGTAGAGGGCAATCCAAATGAATGCAAAAACCATCTGTGTCGTGCTGGACATTTCAGTACATACTGCTTTATTAAGGTAGCCTTTCGTAAGAAAAAAAGACGGAAGGAAACAGAAAAGAAAAAAATGATTTAAAAATATTTATTTGTTTATATTCTGAAATTAAAAACCTAATTAATAACATCTAATTTATTTAGGAAATCATTTGTTTCACGTTTTTGGGTTTTTTCTTTTTTTGAGACAGGTCTCACTCTGTCACCCAGGCCGGAGTGCAGTGGCGTGACCTCAGCTCACTGCAGCCTTTACCTCCCAGGCTCAAGTGATCCTCCCACCTCAGCCTTCTGAGTAGCTGGGACCACGGGAACGCCCCACTATGCCTGGCTAATTTTGTATTTTTAGTAGAGATCGGGTTTCACCATGTTGCCCAAGCTGGTCTCGAACTCCTGGGCTCAAACAATCATCCTTCTGCCTCAGCCTCCCACAGTGCTGGGATTACAGGAGTGAGTCACCACACCTAACCAGATTTTTTTTTTTTTCCATATAAAACATTAATCCTTGCAGAGAGGAAACCCAGCAATTTTAGAATAATGATTTTTCTTGGGGAAGGCTAGGGAGGCTTTAATTTATCTACCACATTTTATTTCTTTTTTAAAAAACCTGAAAATAATGGGATAAAATAATACCATTTGTTAAATCCAGATAGTTGTCTATTAAATTATCTCCTGAAGATTTAAAACATTTCATCATTTTTAAACACTACAAAATAACACATTTTCTGATAGTAGAGGGCAGACATACCTCCCTTTCCTGAGAAAACAATCACCAGGAACACCAGCCAACACCCTGGGGCTCCCGAGGCAGTCCTGCACACTCCCCACGCTGTCCTGAGTTGATGCTCTGTACAATTCCTGCCTTTTTACCGTCAAGCATCGCTTCTTACTGCTGTCAGTGCATCTGCACCCTGCACCCTCTACACTAATCTGCCATGGCCTGGGAAAGGAACTCATCAAACTTGTTAGATTCACAATGAAAACAGGAATTAATACACTTTAAGGGAAACCTAGAGAAATTCTAAATACATAAATTCTTTTTTTTTTTAACATCTGGTTTTTGATGGTGTTTTGGACGGCTGGGCTACTAAATAAGACTTTGAGTAAAGTGTTTCCATGGTTAGCAACCCAGTGGACAGCAGTGTGAGACAGAGGAAGGAAAACCTACCTGAGTACCCCTGCTCTAGGACTAACTAGCACTGTTCGTCCATTCACTTATTCAACAGATATTTATTGAACAGCTACTGTGCACCAGATACTGTTTTAGTTGCTGAGGGTCCATCAACAAACAAGACAGAGAGGCACTTGAACTCTTGTAGCAGGGGCCAAGGCAGGTGGATCTCTTGAGCTCAGGAGTTCAAAACCAGCCTGGGCCACGTGGTGAAATCCCAATGCTACAAAAATTAGCCAGGTGTGGTGGCACATATCCGCAGACCCAGCTGCTTGAGGGAGCTGAGGTGGGTGTATCACTTGAGCCCAGGATGTCAAGGCTGCAGGGAACCATGTTCACACCACCACCACTACTTTCCAGCCTGGGCAACAATGAAAGTGAGACCTTGTCTCAAAAACAAAATCACAATGAGGAAGCTGAGGCAGGAGGATCGCTTGAGGCCAGGAGTTCAAGACCAGCCTGAGCAACACAGTGAGATCCCATCTCTAAAATAAAGTAGTTGGGCATGATGGCATGCACCTGTGGTCCCATGTACTCAAAAGGCCAACACAGGAGGATCGTTTGAGTCTGGGAGGCTGAGGTTGCAGTGAGCTATGATCTTCATGATCTTGCCACTGCACTCCAGCCTGAACAATGGGGTAAGACCCTGCAGTGAATCGGGTGAAGTGGCAGGGCACCAGAGGGCGGCTCTTCAGATGGGGGGGAGGTGGGCAGCAGGGGGTGGTGGCTGGGAAGTGCTCTCAGAGGAGGAGGCACTGCTGCAAAGACCTGGAGGATGAGAAAAGGCCGGGCTGGCACAGATGGGGGACATGCCTTCCAGGCCACGGGAACATGAAGCACAAGACCGCTGAGGCAGCGACAGGGCTGAGTGTTCACAGATCAAAAAATCAGCAGTGGGAACAGAGCCAGCTGAGCTCAAGCTCAGGGCAAGTGACAGAGTGAGGGAAAGGAGACGCAGCTGGAGACGCAGATGCACTCGGGGCCAAGGAGGAGTTTGAATTTTATTCCTAAACCCAGCCGTGTGGGAGACACAATCTGACCTAGCCTGGAAGTGAGGCTGTTTGGTCTGCTGGACTGGAGGCACAGGGGTGGAGGATAAAATGGGGTTGAGGAGAAAAGAGAATGAAGGTTGACTTCTAGGTTTGGGGCCAGGCAACAGGGTATGTGGTGGAGCTCTTTGCTGAGAACAGAGAGGATAGGAGGGAGGAAGTTCTCGAACAAACAAGAACCCTGGAGACGCCAATACACGGTTGTTGCTGGGGGAAAAGGCAGGGCTGGAGACGTGACTGAAGCCTTGGGATCAGATTACATGACCTAGGAGGAATTCATACATAGATAAGGGCTGGGAAGGACCCGGAGGGGAAGAGAAGAGAAAACACAGAAATCCTTAGAACAAAATATGTCCGGGGAATGGTTGGACACGTGGAGGATGCACAGGAGAAGAGTCAGATGAGGTCAAGAGGTCTGGCCTCTGGATTCAGCAAGATGGAGGTAATGGTAATCTTGAAAAGAGCAGTTGAAGTGCAGGAATGAGGACAGTTAAATGTCTCGAGGCCTGCATCCTCTGTCAAATGAGGGTATCCGAATAGAGGAGGCTTAAGCCTCCAACTACCTCATTATGCCACATACTTTTTTTCAAAAAATGGGGAAAGAGGCCAGGCGGAGTGGCTCACACCTTTAATCCCAGCACTTTGGGAGGCCAAGGCAGGCAGATTGCTTGAGCTCATGAGTTCAAGACCAGCCTGGGCAATATGGCAAAAGCCTGTCTCTACAAATAATACAAAAATTAGCTGGTGGCGGCGCATGCCTGTAGTCCTAGCTGCTCGGGAGGCTGAGCCCAGAAGGCTGAAGTTACAGTGAGCTAAGACTGTGCCACTGCACTCCAGACTGGGTGACAGGGCCAGACCTTGTCTCAGAAACAAAAGGGGGCAGGTGGGGGTGGGGAAACAAAACAATGATCAGGGATAAGAAATCATGATAAAGAAAGCTATGCTATTTGGGAGTTTATTAGTCAAACAAGTTGTGTAATCATCATTACTCGTTTTTTTTTTTTTCTTCTTCTTTTTTTTTTTTTAATAGAGACAGGGTCTCCTTTTATTGCCCAGGCTGCTTCAAATTCCTGGGCTCAAGTGATCTTCCCACCTCCGCCTCCCAAAGTGTTGGAATTACAGGTGTGAGCAATTGTGCTCAGCCATTAGTTCTCTTTTACACAGAAGTTATTAAGGATATTTGTGCATATTATTATTATTATTATTTTTTTTGAGATGGAGTTTCGCTCTTGTTACCCAGGCTGGAGTGCAATGGCATGATCTCAGCTCACCGCAACCTCCGCCTCCTGGGTTCAAGCAATTCTCCTGCCTCAGCCTCCCGAGTAGCTGGGACTACAAGCACGTGCCACCATGCCCAGCTAATTTTTGTATTTTTAGTAGAGACAGGGTTTCACCATGTTGACCAGGATGGTCTCGATCTCTTGACCTCGTGATCCACCCGCCTCGGCCTCCCAAAGTGCTGGG